>BQNB010035271.1:0-50985 GCA_026074375.1 Tanacetum coccineum | reverse complement strand
GTGGTTAATGTTATTAATGTTGGCTGTTGTTGTTGATGTTATTAAGGTGTGAGGTTAAACGAGTCTTGTCGAGTCTGTCAGTCTATGTCGTTTCTGTCCCTTTTGACCTTGACCCGGTATTAACCGGTCTGACTCAGTTGAGTCGACCCGGGTCAACTCGGTAATGACCGAGTTGACTCGGTTTGAGTTTGTGGCAAACCGCTGTCTTTGACAACTCGCTATTTAGAGGAAATTTGGGCAGCGGTTCGTTTGTATTTGGCTTAGAAATTTGTCTTCATTGTACCTGTTCTTCATAACTCGCTACCTGTTCTTCTCAACTCGCTACCTGTCACAGTCGTAGTATTGTACTTTTTCCTGAAATTCTGGATCTGGTTTTTGACCATTTCATCAACTCGCTACAAAGAAACTTATAAAAATAAGCTTGAAAATTTTGTCTTGTAAGCACAAACATCAGCAGCTATAAACCAGAATGATACAGAACTTATAACAACATATTAAAACCATGTATGAACAGTCGATGAATAGTAACCGACATGAACATACGAATGAACAATAACTGTGATATCATGAATGAACAATAGATGAACAATGAATGAATAGTAAATGAACAGTATTGACCAGACAACAACAAACATGATACGATACACCCTGCAGCTCTGATGCCAATTGTTAGCAATAATATTACACTAACAAGAGACATGATCCGGAGGTCGGGGAGGATAAAATAAATGTTTAGCCATATTATTGATGAGAGAAAAAGTGTAGAGAGAAGATGTGTGTGTCTAGAGAGAGAAAGTCAAGAACACACACACTTTACAAAAATGAATCCTCACCCCTCCATGGAAGTATGGAGGGGGTAGTTATAGTCCTAGTGACACATAACTATCCTAACTAGTCATTATTAGTCCCTACATGTCACGCTATAAATGAACTAATGTAATCCCGGATATGTCACCATATTTTAAGGCTAACAATTTTCCCCTAATATGTGGACACATACGGAATTACTTACAATGTTCCTATCAAGTATAATTAAAATATAATAAAGTCTTCCAAAGCACTTCTAAAGCTGAAGATGTCTTCTGAGTTCTCTTTGTCTTAAAACTTGTACTCCAGCTTGGATCTTCATTGTCTTTAATTATACATGAACCATTGTAGTATGCATGAGTCAGATTAACTTCCCCCCAATTCATGCAGCATGTCTTGAAAAGCTTTCTTCATCGACTCCTTTTTGGCGAAGTTTCTGAACCAACTTCCCCCCAAACCAACATCCCTATTGGTATGTGTTTAATTACACATACCTTTGACCACTAAAAATAGACTTAAATGACAAAAAACGTACCAAAAATATATTGTATTTATATGTTTTCACTTATATTATGCAGGTAACGGATAATCAATAAAAGGACAAAATCGAAGCCAAAACGGACAAAAATCGAGCACGGAATGGAAGAGACCGTGAGAAGTCAAAAAAATCAAAGTCAACAAAAAGTCAACCCCGACAAAGTTAAAGTCAAAGGCGAAGCCGATATCGAAGAAATGTTAAATGGGCCAACCCGTTGTAACAACCATGACTTGAGCATGTTGGTAAAACCATAGTGTTGATCTAAATGTATCTGTTGTAATGTATGGTTATATGTTTATACGTGTTTATATGTGTTTGTGTGGGATATGTGAGATTGGATAATCAATCCATTGAGCGTGATCGTCTTATTGGGATTGGATTTGTGTTGAATTTTGTGAAGTTCATTTCGTTCACTTTTGGTGACAAGGAAATGATTTCGGTGATTAAAGCGATTTCATGTTAATTGTGTAAGTAATTATACGTATACGTATTTTTGTGTTAGTAATTTAAGATAAGTTTAGGTTTTAGAGGTTAAGTTAAGAGAAATGAGTTATTTGATGGAGAAATTTCATTTTAATCACTTATAGTGATAATGGAATTGATTGGGTATTTTGAGAGAATTGTTTTGGTTAATATGAGGATGTCTAGGTGATGGATTAAAATGGGAAGTGTGTCATTTGTGAAAGAAATGAGTTTGTTAAAATATGAGAGTTTTTGGAAGACTTTCTATTTTTGGAAAGTGAATTTGGAAATGAAAAGTTATTTTTAGAAAGTAGTTTATAAGCAAAATGGTTTACCAAATTAGCTTAGGTTTTTATAAAACTTAAGGTATGAAGGTAATTAATTAAATAATAATTTTTTTTATAGATCAATAGTAAAATACGAATTTTAAAAGAAAAAGAGAATAGAAAAGAAAAAAATAGAGTTGTATTAGAAATCAAACACTAACTAGGCTTTATCTAGGATTACCTTAGAGCCTATAAATACAAAAAAATAAAAACCCTAAACCCCTATTGAAGTTGGCCAATTTTTACAAGAGAAGAAAAAGAAGAGAATTTTAGGGTTCTTGGTTAAGGTATTTTCTAATCCTTGTTTAGTTCTAGTTATTTAATTTTCAATTAATGTAATCTAAGTATGATGGATTAGGGTTTATAAATTAGGGCTTTGATTTTTTTAGAAGTTTATAATGTTATAATAATTGTTTAATCATTAGTTTAATTGGTTACAAGATTTGATCATGCGTTTGGGTCTAGATCGCCCAAATTAGTTGTTTAATTAACTGCAGAAAGTTAGACAGTTTTGTAACGAGCATAAATCATTCATAAAAATTCAAATAAAAAAATTACAACATACTGGAGATAACCTCAGAGAGTACCCTTTCCAGAAAAGCTGGTCTCGTGAGTTGTTATGGTCGGAAAGTGGGTCAAAAGGTCTTTACAAAATCAGTGTGTAAAACTGTGACGAATTTCAGTTTTGGTTTTGATTTTTCTAAAAATACTTAGACATCTAGTTAGAGGCTCTAAATCATGTGGACGTTAGTTTCTATATTGTGTGTGACCCCTGAAGTTTTGCTAAGTATGTTATGAAGTTTAAGTGGGTTATCTAACGTCATTCTTTTAAGGGGTCAGATTCTGGCTGAATTCTGGACACTTTGGATTAATGAATTTCTAAAGGGTATTTGAAAAAGGGTAATGACTTTGGAAGAGATAGGAGATGTTCATAAGACATATATGTAGCATGGTGAATTTTGGTTTGAATTGTGAAAGTGTTTAAGTGGTACGTTTAGGACGCGTAAGTGAGTATAAAATTTTGCTCTAATCCAGAAAATTTAAAGTGTAGTATTGAAGTGTAAATGGTGTATATAAGAGTTAGAAAAGGTTTAAAATAAGTATAGAACTATGGTAGATAGCTTAGATATCCATCATAGTTGAGGTTACATCATATTGGGTTGAATGCATAATTGATGGTAGATTATTGTGTGCTTAATTGTTTAGATTATCCGTGAAGTGTTTGTGAAGCTTTTGTTGGATTCTTTTGGGAAGCTAAGCATCAGTTAAGTTTCATAGCCCCTTTTTCGTATGTTTTCTTAGGCTGAAAATGATGCTATGAGTTTAAATGTTTTAGTTACTGTGATTATGTGTTTGAATGTTATGTGGTATGCTCCATGGCTTTGTGATCAATTAGAGTCATTTATGTGGTATGCTCCATGGATTGGTGATCAATTGGAGTTATTATTTTTATTGTTGTTGTTGTGAAGTATGTTAGTTCGGTTAAGAGTGGTACTTACCACAAACAAATCTAACTGAAGGGTTGAAATAATACCTACTGACTTTGTGTTCCGATCAGAGGGTAGTGAGCTACCCATGACCTTATTGTGAGTATGGGATGATAGACCCAGTAGACTGTGGTGTCATGTGTGTTGTTTTGGATTGTTTTACTAACCGCAACAATTGTTTTGTAAGATTTTATTATGTGTCTTAACCCTGTGACTTTCACCAACCATTGTGTTGACGTTTTTAAGCATCATTTTCAGGTGAACTTCGTGAGAATATCGAGGTTAAAAGAAGTGGCTAGAGTGACCGCTAGGATTGTATTGGAGTTCGCTCCTGAGTTTGTTATGTTTATCGCTTGGATTTTTGTTGAATGTTATTTGATTTTATTAGGTTCATGAAGTATTGTCCTTGTATTGGTGAAACCCTTTTTCATTTATACAAGATGTCGTTCATTTGGTTTTTGATATTGTCATGACACATTGTGTCTTTATGACTTAGTTACGTATTTTAGTGTTTCTCTATTGTTGACACCATTATGTTGTGATGATATCCATGACGTTACGCCTCGTGTTTCCGCCTTGGCGGGGTGTGACATACCATTCTTAATATACATAAAAATCATAGCCAGAAACTAACCATTCAAAAGAGACAAAAACATAAAAAGATGATACTAGATCAAAAGAAACCATCCCATTCCTTAGCTAGCAATCCTTCAACCATTCATCGCCTGTATTTGTGCTTCCTTCATCTCGATCTCCTGCTCAGCTTGAGTAATGAGCTCATTCAACCCATGCAGCTTAGTCCGCGCAGCCTCCCTGTCGTCCCTAAGATCCATCAAAGTGTCAAAAACCTCTCCCTAATCTTCAAGAGCTTCCATCTCAACAATTAAAGCATTAAGCTGGCCAACCAAATTCCTGGCTGTGTTAGCCTCTTCGCGCATCCAGCTTATAAAACCACATCTCTCGACAATTTGCTGAGACTTGAAGAAACTCATGTAACCATCAATAGAGGTCTCCCCGCTAAACTCAATTAGGTCATCAATAATACGCCTAGCGATTTGGTTTGCTCCTCCTGGTGCTGCCATTGATAATCAAAGGCTTGAGGACTTGAAACAAAGATAATTGCCAAGGTGGCACTAATCACCAAAGTTCCTGGAAAATTTCAAGATTATGAAACGTCTGAAGAAGAGCCGGTGGAACAACCTAGAAGACATGACCTGTATGGATTTGTGGATCACCCACAACTTCAACAAGGATATCCCATGAATGAGTTTGCACCACATCGACTACCTCAGCCAAAGGGTAACATGAATGGATGGTTGATAGAAGATGAGGAAGAAGTGGAGAGGAATGAAGTGGACTCGGACCTGGAGTCCACCGCAAGTAGTAAACACCTGTGTGAAAAAGACAAATAAAGCTATACAAGGAACACCCCCCCCCAACCACGCTCGTAATTGCCCATAGGTGTTCTAATGATTGATAAGTTTTAGCTTGTTTTTTCTTTTAACAGTTAGAGACCATGATAGGAATGTTATTTTCGATGTTTGGATTCTGAGTATTAATAATAAAAGTGATTATTAGGATTATTCCTTGTGTTATTTGTTGGTTCATTTTTTTAAGGTGCTATATGGTGTGTTTATATTATGAAGTATCTTCCATAGGTAGAAGTACAACTGTGAAAGGGGCCTCTATAATAATGGTGGCCAACATTATAAATACAGCGCCACAACACAGGTGGAACTGCAAGTATGATTACCTGGATTATTGTTGATGCGATTGCATGTTCGTATATGGTTTATTTAAGAATGTATGATTCGATCATGAATCTAATTAATGGTCTAATGTATATAAATTTTATATCTATAGAAAATGGCTCCATCACGTCGACGTGGCAACAACGATAACAACAACAACGAGAACCCTGACATTGCTGCTATTATCGCACAGCAATTGCAAACCATTCTTCCTCAGATTGTCACTCAAGTGACTAACAATGTGAACAATGCTAATAACGGTAATGGAGGAAATGGTGGTGGTGGAAATGAAAATGGTGGGAACAACAGATGCACTTTCAAGGTATTCCAATCTTGTAATCCCAAGGAGTATGATGGGAAAGGAGGTGCGATAGCGCTTACTCGTTGGATCGAGAAGATGGAAAATGTGATAGATAATAGTGGTTGTGCTGAGAATCAAAAGGTAAGGTATGCGGCTAGTTCATTGGTGAACAAAGCTTTGACTTGGTGGAACACTCAAGTCCAAGTAAAAAACAAGAGGACAGAGGTGCAATGGCCATGGTATGGAAATGATTTTAAGAAAGGGCATGGATGACAGTTGAAGAATTCTGCCCAAGTAAGGAAAGGAGGAAATTAGAGAATGATTTTTGGAATCACAAGACTGGTGGGGGTTAATCATATGCAGCCTTACAGATAGGTTTCATAAGTTGGCCAAGTTGGTCCACACTTAGTTACTCCTGAGTCATCTCGTATTAAGAAGGTACATAGCTGGACTGGCTCCTGAGATTAGAGGAATGCTTCGAGCAACCCAACCAACTACCATTCAGAATGCAATATTGAGGGCGGGAATACTAACTGATGGAGGCAGTCGCTGTGGCACTTTGACTAAGGGTAGGAAAAAGCAGAAAGGGATGGAAGAGTCTATGCAAGACAAATGACCTGGGGAAGACAACAAGAAGGAGCAAAGGTTGGGGACAGGGTTTGTGGCAATGATGGCCCACCTAGAAACGAGACTGTTGGATATTATCCAAGGTGAAACCCTAGTATTGTGAAACCTTGGTTATTGATAGGGTAGTTGAAGGTTACGAAAGTCAAGAGACAAGGATATTAATCCATGACTACAAACATAGAACTAAGAAAGTTACCTTTGTTTAGCAAAAACATAATACCTATGGTCATGGAATTTTGAATAATTGGGGAAAAAAAAAAAAAATCTGATTGAGTGTCCCGCAATAAAAGGCTGTGATAGTATGTCATGAGAAAGTAGTAGAAATACCAGTGGAGGATGGTAGGATCCTTAGAATTCATGTGGAGCGAATAGTATGAATCGCCAAGGTATTAAAGAGCATGAAGAAGGATGAACCAAAGTTGGGCGATATACCCATAAGTAACGTGATTTTTGAAGATGTGTTTTCCTTCCCGAAGACTTGTCGGATTATCACCGCAAAACGCCAAGATTTGAGTTTCGGTATAGATCTAGTTCCTGAGAGACGTCAATTGGCGAAGTCATCTCATAATATCGTATTAGCGCCTTCAGAGAGTGCAAGAAATTATCTGGGCAGCTACAAGAGTTGCTAGACAAAGGGGTCATTGACGACCTAGTCATTCTCCAAGGGGAGTGCCCGTGTTATTAGTCAAGAAGAAGGATGGATCGCACTTATGTTTATCGAAATATAGAGAGTTGAACACAATTTGAACGGTTAAGAAACGTTATCCACCCCTCTTCCTCTTCCGAGAATTGAGTGATTTATTTGACCAACATACAAGGAGATGTGTTTATTATCTCCAAGATAAGACCTTCCATTAGGTTTATCACACCAACTATACGCGTCGCATGACGACGACATACCGAAAGATGCGTTCGAACGAGATATGGACATTTTGAGATTAACACGGTTATGCCGTTTGGGCCTAACCAATAATAGCGCCTGGAGGTTTTTTATTGGATTTATAATGAACCCGAGTTTGTAAACACGAATTATTAGATAAGTTTGGTTATCCGTTTTCATTCCGATGAAATTCTTGATCTACAAAAGACGAAAGATGACCATAAAGTTTCATTTGGGTTTTTGGTGTGGATTTTGTTAAGGAAAGGAGAAAGCTGTATTCCGAAGTTCTCCAGTGTGAGTTCGTCTGCAAGAGGTGCACATTCTTGGTCCCCCCACGGATGTTAATCAGAATGGTATACATGTGAATCCCAGCAAATTAGAAGCGGTAAAGAATTAGAAGACCCCTACGACACCTTCTGAGATTCGATCATTTTTGGGATTAGCCGGTTACTACCGACAGTTTATTGCAAATTTCTCCAAAATTGTTAAACCTCTTACCTCGTTACTCAAAAGAATCAGAAGTACGTATGGGGCATGGGGAGCAAGAAAGGCTTTTCAACCTTAAATATAAAAACCTTGTAGTGATATGCCAGACATAAAGACCAATAATGACTCTACATAAGGAGTTGAAGATTTACATAGTTTTTAATATTGTGATGGATATGCAACGAACCCAGGATTAGGTTGTGTCACTCAATCAAAGAGGCCAACGTTATTACCCTATATAAGTAATGATTATCATACATATAAAAATGCATATAATTATTATCGCAAAGTCGAGGATCGAGGGCAAGTAGCTGAAAAAATGAAATCCATGAGAAAGAAATAGCACACGACTGCAAAGAAGAAAATATATTCAGAGTTGGGGCGCAGGGTTGTTAATTGCTCTAAAACACTTGGAGCATTATCTGTATGGAACACGAGTGTTTATCTATAATACCAAATCACAAAAGTCTTCAACACATTATTTGAAAATCAGAAAGAGCTTTGAATAAGCGTCAGAGGAGATGGATTGAGTTGTATACGGGTGATTATGGAGTGCGAGATTCGTTACTCTCCTGGTAAAGGCGAACTTATGTGGCTGATGCATGATTAGGAAGACGACTAAAACCTAGACGTTAAGGGCTAGATATGACTGTCCCGGCTGGAATGCAGAAACGATACAAGTAGCCCAAAGTGAGGCCATAAAAAAGAGAATATATATTCATAGAGAATCAGCATGTTTAGACTAAAGAGGAAAAGAAAAGAGGGTGAGAGTTATATATTTATGGAGACCGAAATAATGGTTCCATTAATAGGAGACGTGAGAACGATGATCATGGACGAAGCTCACAAGTCTAAGTACTCTGTGCATCCAGGAGCTGATAAGATGTACTATGATCTTCGAGATATGTATTGGTGGCCGGGAATGAAGAGAGATATGCTACATTTATGTTAGTAGTAATTTGACAGTTCAAAGGTAAAAGAGCTGAGCATCAAAGGTCCTTCGGCCTTACTGCAACCACCTGAAGATAACGCATGAATTGAAGAGGGATAAGATCACTATGGTTTTATCACTAAGTATGCCTAGGTCAAAAAAGTGGGCATGACATGATTTGGGTCCATAGTCGATAAGACTATGACTAAGTTGGCTCATTTTTTCCCTAGCTTATAAGGGGAAAACATGTACTGAGAAATTGGCAAATGATTCTACATTGATGAGATAGTCCCGAACATAGAGTTCCACCTTGTCAATTAATTTCAGATAGAGAATGGACTATATATGTCACGTTTGCACTGGCAGACAACCTGTGCAAAAAAGCTAAGGAAACGAGGTTGGATTATAAGAACGAGCGCTTATCATCCCCAAAACCGGAGGGACAGAGTTAGCGTACGATTTCAGACATTTAGAGGATATGTTGAGAGCGTGTGGTAAATTATATTGGTGGTAGCTAGGTATGTTTATCTACCATGGCTTGAGTTTTCTTTACCTTAATAGCCAACATTCGAAGTATAAGATGTTCACCGATTGAAGCTTTGTATGGAAGGAAGTGTTGGTCACCTTTTTAATGGGCTGAGATTGGAGAAATTAAGTTTGATTGGACCTGAAAGTGTTATCAAGAAACTGACTGATAACGTTGTGTTGAAAGGAGAACTCAAAGCACGAGAGATCATCAAAAGACCTATGCTTAAACTAGACGCAAAACCAATGGAATTCGAAGTAGGAGATCGAGTGATGTTACAAGAATCCACCATGAAAGGTGTAATTCATATTGGGATAAAAGGGAAGACATGCAACACGAGATACGATAAACCATTTGAGATTTTTGAAAGATCGGATCCTGTAGCTAACGATATAAGGTTTGCTTGAGAATTACGTAGGGTACAAGACACGTTTCATGTGTCCAAAAAACCTAAAGAAATAGTTAGGCGGAAGCTAGTTGCATGTGCCATTAGGTGAGATAAAGGTTGACAAAACTCTTCGTTATTTTGCAGGAACCGTGGAGGAATAATGGATCGTAAAAGTTAAGAGTTTAAAGTGAGTAAGATAGAGTTAGTAAAAGGTACTTTGGGAAAATCTAAGCGAGGTCCTGAGTTTACTTGGGAACGCGAGGATTATATGAAGTCTAAGTAACACCTCAGAGTGTTTTGTTGAATCGAGCTGGATGAATCGGCTATTAAATCTCGGACGAGATTTCCTAAAGTGAGGATATCCCGTACAACCATGCTTCTTGAAGCAGGTTTAGTCAAACCATTAGTGTTGACTTAGGTGCCTGTTGCAATGTTTGATTTATGTGATTTTATTTGCTTATGTGGGTTTATATGAGTTTAATGAAGGTCTAGGTAATCAATCTATTGAGTGTGATCATCTCAATGAGATTGGATTAGTGGTGAAATTAGTTTAAGTTATTTCGTTCACTTTTGAGTGACAAGGAAATGATTATTGAGATTCGAGCGTTTCTGTGTTAATTGTGTAAGTATTTTTACGTATATGTATTTTTGTTAGTAGTCAAGATAGGTTTAGATTTTATGGTAAGTTAAGAATAATTAAAATCTATTATAAGGAAAGTTAGGTAGTAAAATAAAAAGTTAAAAAGTTTTTTTTTATTAAAAGTCTAGAGATGGAATTGCTTATATTATTTGTAAAAAGGTATAGTAAAATTAGCTTAGGTTTTTATAAAAATTTAAGGTATTATAAATAATTATGTAATTAATAATAATAATAAAAAAAAATAAATACAAGGCCAATCGGCCGATTTAAAGAAAAAGGAAAAAGAAAAAAAAAGAGTTTAAATAGGAAACAAATTATAATTAGTAATTTATGCTAGGATCCTCATAGGAGGAGCTTATAAATACAAAACTAATCCCTCAACCATCCTCCCCACAATTCGTTTTCCGATTTTTACAAGAGAAGAAGAAGAGAAAATTTTAGGGTTCTTGGTTAAGGTATTTTCTAATCTTTGTTAAATTCTAATTATTTAATTTTCAATTAATGTAATTTAAACTTGATGGATTAGGGTTTATGTTAGGAATTTTATATAACAGACTTAATTCTGTTAGTATTGAGTTAGTTCTGCCAGTATCATAGTTATACTGTAGAAGGTTATCATAGTTAGTACTGGAAGTATTAATATTAATGCTGTTTATTATAGAAAAGTCTGCATAAGCAGAAATTAGTTAGAGTAAAAGAAATGCATGAGATACTATAGAAAAAGATATGCATTATCTTTATACGCGTTTTGTAAAGCCCATTAGGGTTTCCTTAGTCTATAAAAGGATCCCTATGCATAGTCAGTAGATATAGTTCTACAGAAGATCATAAAGATCATATAGTAATCATAGTTTGTAATCTGTAACCTAGGCAGATTTAAAGTTCAATATAAAAGTGTTTTGATTGTGTTCTTCTTTAACAATGTTGAAGAAAATTTCGCAAGTAATCATTAGTGGTTAATTCATATATTTCATCATTGTTACTTTAGATTTATCTAAGGCAACAAACCCTTTACAAGCTAAAGGTTAAGATCCATTAAGCAAAGGGATCCTACAAGTGGTATCAGAGCTTGTGAGGAAACTCTGAAAAAGAAGAACTTCTTTTGAATCAGAACTACTACAAATCAAAGAGATGGCTGATCAAGATACTCCTCCACCAACAATCACTGCTATGAAGATCCCTATCATTAAGAAGGGAGAATATGATATCTGGAGTATGAGGATGAGACAATACATTTGTCACACATATCATAATCTGTGGGATATTATTGTCAATGGAGATCTGGAAGATGAGGCTACACCTTCAGGAGAACAATCTAGTCCTCCTGTTCCTAAGACTGCAAAACAATTGGCTGCTAGAAGGAATCAAGAAAGGATTAAGAGCATCTTGCTCTTAGCAATACCTGATGAGTACCTCCTCAGTTTCCATAATTGTTCCTGATGCAAAATCTTTTGTGGGCCTGCAATAAAACATCTAGATTTGGGTAGGTAATGGTGGAATCCAAAAAGATCAAAAGAATTTCCTGAAACATCAGTTTTGAAAATTTTTGTTACTAAATCTAATGAAACTTTGGATAAGGCTTATGATAGATTTCAGAAACTTATAAGTCAACTGGAAATTCATGGAGCCTATGTATCAAAGGAAGACATTAATCAGAAGTTTTTAAGAAGTCTTCCTCCTTCATGGAGTCAAATAGCACTGATCATGAGAAATAAACCAGATATTGATGAGATTGATATTGATGACCTCTACAACAACCTTAGGGTTTATGAAGACGAAATGAAAAAATCTTCAACTTTCTCATCAAATACTCAGAACTTGGCTTTTCTTTCCTCTGAGAATACTAACAAGTACTAATGAAGTTAGTACTGCCAGTGGAGATTTTAGGGTTAGTACTGCTGGTGGAATTAATTAAGTTCCATCATCCTCTCCTCCAAACAAACAACAACGGACAAAAGCCCAACCACAAAAACAAAAAAAAACAAACAACTAAAAAACAAACGGAGGAGGAGAAAAAAGAGAGAGAGATGAGGAACTTGATTAATTCCACCAGCAGTACTAACCCTAAAATCTCCACTGGCAGTACTAACTTCATTAGTACTGTTAGTATTCTCAGAGGAAAGAAAAGCCAAGTTCTGAGTATTTGATGAGGAAGTTGAAGATTTTTTCATTTCGTCTTCATAAACCCTAAGGTTGTTGTAGAGGTCATCAATATCAATCTCATCAATATCTGGCTTTATTTCTCATGACATGCTAAATACTACAAGAAGGAGAATACTTGTTCAAAAACATCTGATTAATGTCTTCCTTTGATACATAGGCTCTATGAATTTCCAGTTGACTTATAAGTTTCTGAAATCTATCATAAGCCTTATCCAAAGTTTCATTAGATGCAGTAACAAAATTTTCAAACTGATGTTTCAGAACATTCTTTTGCATCTTTTTGGATTCCTCATTACCTCCAAATCTAGATTTTATTGCAGCCCACAAAGATTTAGCATCAGGAACATTATGGAACTTGAGGAGGTACTCATCAGGTATTGCTAAGAAGCAAATTCTCTAATCCTTTCTTGATTCCCTTTCTAGCTTCCAATTGTTTGCAGTCTTTAAGAACTATGAGGACTAGAATAGTTCACCTGAAGCTGTAGCCTCATCTTCCAGATCTCCATTGACAATAATATCCCACAGATTATGATATGTGTGACAAATGTATTGTCTCATCCTCATACTCCAGATATCATATTCTCCCTTCTTAATGATAGGGATCTTCATAGCAGTGATTGTTGGTGGAGGAGTATCTTGACTACCATCCTTTAATTTTGTAGTAGTTCAGATTCAATAAACACAAAAGAAGTTCTTCTTTTTTTTTTCAGAGTTTCCTCACAAGCTCTGATACCACTTGTAGGATCCCTTTGCTTAATGGATCTTAACCTTTAGCTTGTAAAGGGTTTGTTGCCTTAGATAAATCTAAAGTAACAATATAGAAATAATGATTAAAGATTAAAACCACAATATTGATACGCGAAAATTTATCACAATGTAAAGATGAACACAATCAAAACACTTTTATATGAATTTTGAATCTGCCAAGTTTACAGATTACAAATTATGAATACTATAAGAAACTTTATGATCATTCTGTAGAACTATATCTACTGACTATGCCTAGGGATCCTTTTATAGACTACGAAACCCTAATGGGACTTACAAAACGGGGCGTATAAAGAATAATGCATATTCTATTCTAAATACTCATTCAGACATATCTTTAACTCTAACTAATTTCTGCTTAAGCAGACTTAACTATTACATAAACAGTATTAACTTTAATACTATCCAGTACTAACTATGTAAACCCTCCCAAGTACTAACTATAGGAGTATACAGGCAAAAAAAGAAAAAAAAACCTACAATATAACCGAGAAAAAGTCAGTTTATACAAAATACCTAACATAAACCCCTAAATCCATCATGTTATAAATTACATTAAATTTGAAAATTAAAAAATTAGAGATTTTAACAAAAGATTATAAAATACCTTAACCAAGAACCCTAAAATTTTCCTCCTTCTTCTTCTCCTTGTAAAATCCGGGGCCCACCACTTGAGGGGATGGTTTAGGATTAGTTTAGTATTTTAATAAGCCTACCTAAGAGAACCTAGATAAATACTAATTATAAATTTTGTTTCCTCCTATCCACTCACTCTTTTTTTTTCTTTTTTTTTTCCTTTTTCTTTAAAATTCGGACCGTTGGCCTTGTAATTATAAATTTTTATTTAATTATTAAATACTTAATATTTACCAACAAAATTAACCCACCCTAACTAAATAATACCACCACCACAAGCTACGTTTTGACATATCTACCAAACACCCTTTAACCCATAAAAAACGAAATCCCAAGACATTTAACCAACACCTATTTATCTAACTATAAACCATTTTAATTATCCAAACCTACCATTACCTGCCAATAGAACATTTACAATCATCTAACCATAACTAACCACTATAAATCTAAACCAATCAAAGACAACTCCGGACCAAACACACAAACTAAACATAAACTGTAAAAAACCTTATAACCCAATTTAACACCCAGAAACGTAGTACCACCATCATCACACACACACAATCCCCACCTAGACACACCCTCAGTGCCCGAGAAGCCGCATACCACATTTTCCACACGACCCACAAACCGAACTCTCATAAGCTATGATCACCCCCACCATATATTGATTACCAAACCAAACACACAAATACACACACATAAACACATAAAATCACATAAATCATACATTGCAACAGGCACCTAAGTCACACTAAAAGCAAAGTGGTTTTGACTAACCTGCTCACGCCAATGGTGTCACTTTATTTCCCTCCTTTAGGAAATCTCGTCCTGAGATTTAACTAGCCGATTCATCAGCTCGATCAACAAACAACTGAGGGTACTTAGACTTCATATAATCCTCGCGTTCCCAAGTAAACTCAGGACCACGCTTAGAATTCCATCGAATACTTTGACTTATGCCACTCATGCATAATCAGAGTCCTCAAGTCACCAAAACAAGGTATCCAACTTCTATTCCTTAAACATAACGTTCCATCGGCACGAGGCTCCAGATTCTTAATCACACCACCCAAATCTTCGGTTCCATAATTCTCTTCCTTTCTCGCCTCAACCTGAGCATTTAAAATTTACACGGGAAGGTTCAGACCAGTCGTCAAAACCAAGACTCGAACTCGTAGTGGCTTAATTCGTTCTTTTCGGCTCAAGGCGTCCGCCACCACATTCACCTTTCCCGAATGATAACGAATTTCACAGTCGTAGTCACTCAACAATTCCAACCATCTATGTTGTCTCATGTTCAACTCTTTCTGATCAAGAATATGTTGTAAGCTCTTATGATTAGTGAACACGACGCACTTCGTGCCGTACAAATAATGTATCCACATTTTGAGAGCAAACATCACCGCTCCAAGTTCTAAGTCATGTGTAGTGTAATTCTTCTTGTGAATCTTGAGTTGGCGTGATGTATAAGCTATGACTTTCTCCTTTTGCATTAGAACCGCGCCCAATCCCTTGTGAGAAGCGTCACAGTAAACCACGAAGTTTTCACTACCTTCGGGTAAAGCCAAGACCGGTGCACTACATAATTTCTTCTTCAACAGTTGAATAGCAGCTTCTGCCTTTTCAGTCCAATTGAACTTCACGCTCTTCTGAGTCAACTTCGTCATAGGTTTGGTAATCTTCAAGAAACCTTTGATAAATCATCGGTAATAGCCGGCAAGACCTAGAAATTAATGAATTTCTGTCGGAGTCTTGGGAGATGCCTAATCCTTGATTGACTCAATATTAGCTGGGTCCACGTGAATGCCGTCACTATCAATCATGTGACCGAGAAATTGTACCTTCGACAGCCAAAATTCACACTTTGAAAACTTGGCGTACAATTCTTCCTTCTTAAGAAACTCCAAAATTAACTTAAGATGTTCTGCATGCTCTTCCTCGCTCTTGAAGTAGATCAAGATGTCATCGATAAAAACGATCACGAATTTATCTAAGTATGGTTTGCAAACCCGATTCATCAAGTCTATGAATACCTTCGGTGCGTTTGTTAATCCAAAAGGCATGACTTGGAACTCGTAGTGTCCATAGAAAGTCCTAAATGCCGTCTTTGGAATGTCCTCGTCATGAATTCTGAGTTGGTGATAACCAGACCTCAATTCGATCTTCGAGTAAACACTTGATCCTTGCAACTGATCAAATAAGTCATCGATTCTTAGAAGTGGATACCGGTTCTTCACAGACAGCTTGTTTAGTTCATAGTAAGCGTTACACAATCCAAAAAGACCATCTTTCATTTTTGACAACAAGACCACCGGGTCCCCATGTGAGAACTCTGTCAAAAGTTCTTATAGTGAGTAATAATTCTTGCCGTTCGACGATCAAACTATAACAGGGCTCGTGCCACAGGCATAGCAACCAAGGACCAAGTCGATTTGGAATTCAACTTTTCGTGTTGGTGGTAATCCAGGTAAATCTTCTGTAAAGACCTCCAAAAAGTCTCGTATATTAGGCACATCCTCACGTCGCTTCTCTTCCGACTTGTCTTCGGTTTCCTTCTTCGTAACTTATGCCAGAAAAATTGGACAACCTTTCTTAATATATTTCTGAGTCTTAGTGTACGATATAATGCTCAACTTCGACTTCTTCTCTCTTTGCCATTTCTACCACCGTTGAACATCAAAACTTCATCTCCATAGGGAATCCGCACAATCTTCTCAACACATACGATCACCGCATGATGGTTCGCTAACCAATCCATGCTGATGATGACGTCAAAACTACCAAGTTCTACTGGTATTAGGTCAATGTTGAATGGATGACCTAACAAATCCTAACTTATAAGCCTGATAAAGACGTTATTAGTTTTTTTAAAAACTCTCCCGTTGGCTAATTCTATAGCATAGCTAACGTCTAAAGTATTGGGGATTATATCAAGCAAGGTACTAAAGTATCGACACAAAACTTCGATCGGCACCCGAATTAAATAATACAAAAGCATAATGGTTGTTGAGAAGAAATGTTACCCGTAAGACGACAGTGGGGAACAGGGGTTCGCGTCTCCATCACCTAGCACATACGTTTTCCTCTTGCTTCATCCAATGCCACTCTTTTTCAAGTTTTGTTTTCCACGGTTCTGTCTTTCAAGCTTTTCTAGGCAACACTCTTGTATTTCCTTCGCCTTCCACACTCGAAACAATAAAACTCTCTGATTCACTACTTACCCCTCTGAGAGAAGTAGTGGAATTTGGCCTTACCGTCCTTTGTTTAAATGTCCAACCTTGTTGCATTTCCTACATCTCTTAGACAGCTTGTTTAGTTCACGGTCATCGATACACATCCGAAAATATCCATCTTTCTTTTTGACAAACAAGACCGGGGCTCCCCTGGGTGAGGAACTCGGTCTTATGAATCCTTTATTAGAAAGTTCTTGTAGTTGAGTAGACAATTCTTGCAGTTCCAACGGTGCTAATCTATACGGGGCTCGTGCCATAGGAGCAACACCTGGGACCAAGTCGGTTTGGAATTCAACTTGTCGTGTTGGTGGTAATCCAGGCAAATCTTCTGGAAAGACCTCCGGAAAGTCTCGTACCATCGTCACATCCTTAAGTCGCTTCTCCTCCCACTTGTCTTTGGTTTCCATCTTCGTAACTTATGCCAGAAAAATTGGGCAACCTTTCTTAATATATTTCTGAGTTTAAGCAGCCAAATCGTTGTTCTTCATGGTCAAATTCCACAGCTCAGATTCCATCTTTTAAATTTCAGTTCTTGGGCAATACACTTCATCCATTAGCTTCATAAGCTCTCTCCATGACTTGGCAAATGCAGCATCAGTTCTAATAGTCCTCTTATGTGAGTTCCACCAAGTTAGTGCACTGTTTAACAATGTGAAAGTAACATACTTGACTTGGTATTTCTCTGGACAATTGCTGATATGGAATATTGTCTCCATCTTCTAAAACCTCCTTATCAACCTAACAACTCCTTTAGTTCCTTTGAAGTTGAGTGGTTGACATTTCATGAAATCCTGGTAAGTACACTCTTGAACGACAAGCCTAGCATCTCTATCATTCTCATTGTGATTTCCATTTCCATTTCCTCCTCTATTTCCATTACCATTACCGTTTCCGTTGCCACCCTTATCATTACCATTCCCAAATCCAATGTTCCTGTTTGCTTTGCGAGTTTCAAAAGCTTCTGTCATGCGTCGGTTGATCATTTCCTCAATTACAGCAGGCGTCATTCTAGAACAAGTGTTAGTCATTGTTCTACTTCATAAGACATCACACATGGTGAGATTTGATACGCGATATAACCACTATAAATGGTAAATAAGATTTATAAAGGAAATTACAATAGAACATGTTTTGCCAGAACAAGTAAATAATCAATAAAGATGAACACACAAGAGAATCAAAATAAGCTTTTCATATCATAGCAAAGCTTTATAGTTGGTTACAATCAATCCCATAACGAGGATACTTAATTTACAACATTTTTATTATTAACATCTAGACCTAGCCATCGGTCTAATGTACTACATAACCATGATACTACCAAACTAACAAGGAAATCCTAAACGCATCTCAACAAGTGACTCCAACCTCCTAAGTCTCCTTTGAGTATCATCACGATCCCTATAAATCTTACTAAACTCCTCCTGAGAAAGTGCCATGTGACGACGAAGACTGTCGACATGATCTCTCTCGATACACAACAAGGCTCGAACCCTCAGGTTCTCCTGTCCTAGACTCCTAACTCTATCAGCCAAACTAGCTCTCTCTCCGCTAGCCACCAACTTATCAGCCTCTAACTGTCATTGAGCAATCTCAAACTCTGTAATCCTATCAAGAGGAGCCTCAGACATGTAATGAGATATATCATAAAGAGTACCCTCAAGATCAAGAGCATCTCCTCCAGTGGCTCAGAAATACCGCCAGTAACTAATGGATCTACTGTGATCTCATCGTGCCTCCCGTACTGGCCTCTGTCTTAAGCTCCTCCTCGTCCTCCCTAATATCACTAGTAGCAACCTCAACTCCTGTACTTAAACCATCCTTAGTAGGAGCTCTAACTCCATCACTAATACCTAAATCTGCAACAGTCTATGCATCAGCAGTACCAATCTCCATATGCTCCTCTCTGCTAGCCTTAGATGAGTATGAATCTTTGAACTTCTTGCGAGGCAGAAGATCAGCAAGAGCAAGGGCTATCGATCTCGAAACAGGAGTAGATGATGGTACTAAAGTAGTAGGGGATCTGCATCTCTTACGAGATAGTCCAGCAGAAGGTGAAGATGAATCTAATGACCTCTCAGAAGATGAATCTAGGGATGACTCTGATGTCATAGGTGGGTAAAGAGTAGACAATGGTGTAGAACTCTAACGCATAAAAGCCTTACTACATTGTGGAGTCCTAACCGGGGGATCAACTAATCTAGGTGATGCAACTCTAGTCGATGGTCCTGAATAAGACTGACCTAATGCATCGCATCCTGAAGAATGAACTGATGATGAGTCTGAATATGAATATGAAGATGAACCTGAAGAAATATCTGATGAAGAGTCCGAAGATAAACCATAAGAAGATGAGTCTGAAGTAAAATCTGGAGAAGAATGATTATCCGAAGAACGATAAGATACACGTCTCCATGCAAGTCTATAAGCAGGAAAAGGTCCAACTCTCTTCCTCGCAGTCAACAACTTACGCGGCCTATTAGGGTGAGTGCGATAAGGTCAACCAAAGGGAATAGCCTTACAGGGTCGGACAAGAATTGCTGACCGTTGATGAATCCTGGGTGGGGCAACAACAGGTGCAAGTGGAAACTCAGATGATGGTGTAAGAGACTCATGCCTCTTGGGTCTCTCCTCAGCAGGCTCAGACTCAATGTTCGCCTTCGGGTCATCAGAACATAAGAAGGGTGAAACCAATGGTAACTCTAGTGCTACAGGTAAGGAATCCTGTGATGGATTAGAATCAAAAGAAGATGAATAATCCACCAAGTCAAGCACTCTAGTAGGTAAGATGACAAAAACTGCTCCCACCTCTGGTACAACTAACGGATCAGCAGGTGCAATGGGAACCTCAACAGGAACCACAAGGATAACAAGGATACTGGTAGGAATAGTGCCAAAGAGAATCACTCGTGGGACATGTCACACCCCGCCAAGGCGGAAACACGAGGCGTAACGTCATGGATATCATCACAACATAATGGTGTCAACAATAGAGAAATACTAAAATGCATAACTAAGTCATAAAGACACAATGTGTCATGACAATATCAAAAACCAAATGAACGACATCTTGTATTAATGAAAAAGGGTTTCACCAATACAAGGACCATACTTCATGAACCTAATAAAATCAAATAACATTCAACAAAATCCAGGCGATAAACATAAACAAACTCAGAAGCGAACTCCAATGCAATCCAAGCGGTCACTCTAGCCACTTCTCTTAACCTCAATATTCTCACGAAGCTCACCTGAAAATGATGCTTAAAAACGTCAACACAATGGTTGGTGAGAGTCATAGGGTTAAGACACATAACAAAATCTTACAAAACAATTGCTGCGACTAGTAAAACAATCCAAAACAACACACATGACACCACAGTCCACTGGGTCTATCATTCCATACTCACAATAGGGTCATGGGTAGCTCACTACCCTCCGATCGGAACACAAAGTCAGTAGGTATTATTTTAACCCTTCAGTTGGATTTGTTTGTGGTAAGCACCACTCTCAACCGAACTAACATACTTCACAACAACAACAATAATAATAATAACTCCAATTGATCACCAAGCCATAGAGCATACCACATAAATTTGATTGATCACAAAGCATGGAGATGGGCTTACCAAACTCATAAAAAACTTATCATAACAACTAAAACTTTTAAATCATAGCATCATTTTCCCAAGAAAAACATAGAAAAGGGGCTATGAAACTCACCTGATGCTTAGCTTCCCAAAAGATTCCCAACAAAATCTTCACAAACACTTTACGGACAATCTAAACAATTATGCACAAAATAAGCTACCATCAATTAGGCATTCAACCCAATATGATGTAACCTCAACTATGATGAATATCTAAGATATCTACCATAGCTTTATACTTGATTTAAACCTTTTCCAACTCCTACATATGCCATTTACACTTCATGTAAACTTTATATTTTTTTGTTTTGAGCAACATTTTTACCCACTTACGCGTCCTAAAATGCACCACTTAATCACTCCATAATTCAAACCAGAATTACAATGCTACCATATTCCTTATTTAACCCTCTTATAGATTCTCCCCAAAACCATTACCCTTTTACAAATACCCCTTAGAAATTCATTATTCCAAAGTGTCCAAAATTCATCCAGAATCTGACCTTCTAAAAGTTTGACGCTAGATAACCAATTTAGACCTCATTATAGCTTTAGCAAAAATTCAGGGGTCACACACAATATATGAACTAACTTCCATGTGATTTAGAGACTCTAACTAGATGTCTAAATATTTTCAGAAAAATCAAAACCAAAACTGAAATTCGTCACTGACCCACTTCCCGACCATAAAAACTCACGAGGCCAAATTTTCTGGAAAGTAGACTCTATGAGGTTATCTCCAGTATGTTGTAAATTGTTTATTTAATAATTTATGATTGAGTTATGCTCGTTACAAAACTGCCTAAAATTATGCAGTGAATTAGACAACTAATTCGGGCGATCTAGACCCTAACGCATGATCAAATCTTGTAACCAATTAAACTAATGATTAACCAATTATTATAACATTATAAACTTCCAGAAAAATCAAAGCCCTAATTTATCAACCCTAATTTATAACCCTAATCCATCATACTTAGATTACAAGAATTAAAATCTAACTAGAATTAATCAAAGGATTAGAAAATACCTTAACCAAGAACCCTAAAATTTTTCTTCTTTTCCTTCTCTTATAAAATCGGCCGGTCAATAATGGGGGAGGGTTTTAGGGATTAGTTTTGTATTTATAGCCTACACTATTAAGTCCTAGATAAATACTAGTTAGTGTTTGATTTCTAATACAACTCTAATTTTCTTTTCATTTCTTTTTTTTCTATTTTATTCGGCCGAATATGGCCTTTTCTTTTTTTTTCTTTTTTTTCTTTTATTTATTAGTTATTTCATTACTTGTATTTCCTTAAATTTTTATAAAAACCTTGACAAATTTGACTATACCTTTTTACATAAACGCAATTCACTAGACTTTTAAAAATAACTTTTAACTTTTCATTTTCAACCTAACTTTCCTAAAATAGAAATTTTACATTTTTCTTAACTTACCACTTAAAAATCTAAACCTATCTTAGACTACTAACACAAAAATACATATACGTAAAAATACTTACACATTTAACACTGAAACGCTCAAATCTCGATAATCATTTCCTTGTCACTCAAAAGTAAACGAAATGAACTCAACCAATCTCACCATCAAACCAATCTCATTGAGATGATCACACTAAATAGATCGATTACCAATACCTCATAAACACATATAAACACACATAAACACATAGAATCACATAAACCATATATTGCAACAGGCACATAAGTCAATACTAACGGTTTGACTAACCTGCTCCAGTCATGGTTGTCACAGTATCCCCTCCTTTAGGAAATCTCATCCCGAGATTTAACTAGCCGATTTATCAGCTCGAACGACAAACAACTGAGGATGCTTAGACTTCATATAATCCTCACGTTCCCAAGTAAACTCAGGACCACGCTTAGAATTCCAACGAACCTTTACTAACGCTATCTTACTACGCTTTAAACTCTTAACTTCACGATCCATTATCTCCACAGGTTCCTCAACAAAACGAAGAGTTTTGTCAACCTTAATCTCACCTAATGGCACATGCAAACTAGCATCCGCCAAACATTTCTTTAGATTTGACACATGAAACGTGTCATGTACCCCACTCAATTCTTCAAGAAATCTCAATCGATAAGCTACAGGACCGATCCTTTCAAGAATCTCAAATGGTCCTACGTATCTCGGTGCTAACTTTCCCTTTTTCCCAAAATGAATTACTCCTTTCTAAGGTGATACTTTCAACATCACTCGATCTCCTACTTCGAATTCCAATGGTTTGCGTCTATTGTCAGCATAGCTCTTTTGACAATCTCTTGCTGCTTTGAGCTTCTCTTTTATCAACACAACTTTATCAGTCATTTCTTGAACCAATTCAGGTCCAATCAGACTACTTTCTCCAATCTCAGCCTATAAAACAGGTGACCTACACTTCCTTCCATACAAGGCTTCAAACGGAGCACATCTAATACTTGAATGATAGCTATTATTGTAAGAAAACTCAGCCAATGGTAGATGAACATCCCAGCTACCACCAAAATTAATTACACATGCCCTCAACATATCCTCTAAGGTCTGAATCGTACGCTCACTTTGTCCATCCATTTAGGGATGATAAGCCGTACTCATATCCAACCTCGTCCCTAATGCTTTTTGCACAGTCTGCCAGCAACGCGACGTAAATCGTCCATCTCTATCTGAAATAATCGACACAAGAACTCCATGTATCACGACTATTTCATCGACGTAGATCTTTGCTAATTTCTCAGTAGTATAGTCTTCTCTTATAGCTAGGAAATGAGCTGACTTAGTCAGTCTATCGACTATGACCCAAATCGTGTCACGCCCACTTTTTGACCTAGGCAACTTAGTGATGAAATCCATAGTGATCTTATCCCACTTCCATTCAGGTATCTCAGGTTGTTGCAGTAAGCCCGAAGGCCTTTGGTGCTTAGCCTTTACCTTTGACCATGTTAAACACTTACTAACATAAGTAGCAATATCTCTCTTCATTCCCGGCCACCAGTACATATCACGAAGATCATGGTACATCTTATCAGCTCCTGGATGCACAAAGTACTTAGACTTGTGAGCTTCATTCATGATCATCTTTCTTATGCCTCCTACTAATGGAACCCATATACGGTCCATGAAATACAACCTCTCGCCCTCTTTCTTCTCCATCTGTTGATCTAACCCATGCAGATTTTCCATAAGTATATTCTCTTGCTTAAGCGCCTCACTCTAGGCTGCTTATATCTTTTCTCTCATTCCAATCTAGATAGTAACTGCCATAGACCTTACACATCTAGGTTTCAACCGCTCCTTCCTACTTAATGCATCAGCCACAACGTTCGCCTTACTAGGATGGTAACGAATCTCGCAGTCATAATCACTAAACAACTCAATCCACCTCCTCTGACGCATATTCAGCTCCTTCTGATCAAAAATGTGTTGAAGGCTTTTGTGATCTGTATAGATAACACTCTTAGTACCATACAGATAATGCCTCCAAGTCTTAAGAGCAAATACAACCGCTCCCAACTCTAAATCATGCGTCGTGTAATTCTTCTCATGGATTTTCAGCTGCCTCGATGCATAGGCAATAACTTTGCCACTTTGCATGAGTACACAACCTAATCCTTGGTTTGATGCATCACAATAAACTATGAAATCTTCCACTCCATCAGGTAGCGTCAATATTGGAGCATCATACAAGTTATTCTTTAATGTCTAAAAAGCCTCTTCTTGCTCCACGCCCCACACATACTTTTGATTCTTCTGAGTAAATAAGGTAAGAGGTTTAGCAATTTTGGAAAAATTTGCAATAAACCGTCGGTAGTAACCGGCTAATCCCAAAATGATCGAATCTCAGAAGGTGTCGTAGGGGTCTTCCAATTCTTTACTGCTTCTATTTTACTGGGATCCACATGTATACCATTCTAATTGACAACGTGTCCAAGAAAGTGCACCTCTTGCAACCAGAACTCACACTTGGAGAACTTGGCATACAGCTTCTCCTTCCTTAACAATTCCAACACCAAACCCAAATGAACTTCATGGTCTTCCTTCGTCTTTGAGTAGATTAAGATGTCATCGATGAATACAATAACGAACTTATCTAAGTACGGTTTACAAACTCTGTTCATCAGATCCATAAAAACTGCAGGTGCATTGGTTAGCCCAAAAGGCATAACTGTAAACTCAAAATGTCCGTATCGTGTTCGAAATGCCGTCTTAGGTATGTCGTCTTCATGCACGCGTAGTTGATGATAACCTGACCGAAGGTCTATCTTGGAGAAAAATCACGATCCTTGTAGTTGGTCAAACAAATCATCAATCCTTGGAAGAGGATATCGATTCTTAACCGTCAACTTGTTCAGCTCTCTATAATCGATACACATACGTAGCGAACCATCCTTCTTCTTGACAAATAACACTGGCGCTCCCCATGGAGAATGACTAGGTCGTATGAAACCCTTGTCTTGCAACTCTTGCAGTTGCCCAGACAATTCTTGCATCTCTAGGCGCTAAACATATGGAGATTCGCAATTGGCTCGCTCCAGAACTAGATCTATACGAAAACTCCACCTTGTCGTTGTGGTGGTAACCACAAGTCTTTGGGAACAAATCGTCAAATCATGTTCAATGGTATATCGCCCAACTTCGTTCATCCTTCTTTACGCTCTTACAATACCTTGGAGCGATTCTATGTTTCCTCTCCCATAACTCAAAGGATTCCTACATCCTCCACTGGTATATCCTACTTACTTTCTCATGACGTACTATCCAACCTTATGTTGGGACAACCAAACACCCTACAACAACATCAAAACTATCATACCCCAAAGGTATTAAGTTTATGCTAAACAAGGAACTTTCTAGTTCTAGTTTGCAGTCACAGATAATCCTGTCTACTTCTACTTTCTTACCATCAGCTACCTGTATCACATAACAGGATTCACAATACTAGGTTTCACATTAAGCAAGGGCGCTAATTCAGTAGATATGAAACTAAAATCAGCTCCAGAATCAAATAATACGGTAACAAAGTGATCATTAGGATCCTGGACCCCCTCCATTGCATTCACATTCATATTGAAAGCCCTTCCTCTAACTTGGTTTCCATTGCTCTGATTGTTACGACTGCCCTCTAAAGCCAACTAATTACTTGGTTGACCTGGTCCTTGGTACATCTTAGGACAATTATTGCAGAAATGATCAGGGCTTCCACACTCGTAGCACACTCTAGGATTATTATTCATCCTAACCCATCACTGAACCCTTGTCGACTTGGGAGCCCACAATCCTTGATAAAATGACCCAGTTTCTGACAGTTGAAGCATAACCTGCAGAATCCATTTACTAGGTGGTGAGTAAAGCACTTGTTACACTTAGGATTTGAGCTCACGACTTCATTTCTAGTAAGGGCTGTTGCCACAAACCCAGTTCCCGTCTTTGCCTTCTTGTTGTCTTTCTAAGTCCTCTAAGTCCTCCCAGACTCTCACTCCCTTTCTCTATCAATACCCTTTGTCCAGGTACCACATCTGCCTGCTTCATCAGTATAGTATTCCAGCCCTCAGTATTGCATTCGAATAGTAGTTGTTGGGGGCTTAAGCATTCCGCTAATCTAGGAGCCATCTAGCGATGTACCTCTTAATATGAGATGACCATTTAATTAAGTGGTCCGACCAACTGGCTAACTCATGAAACCCTATCAGTGTAAGCACATGATTACTCCCACCATCTAATGATTCCAGAACTTACGCTCCAATTTCTCTATTTCATTACTAGCAGAATTCTTCAACATCACTGCCTTAAAAATCGTTCCATTACAAGGCCATATGCAGCTCACATCCTCATACTTAGACTGAGTGTTCCACCAAGTCAAAGCTTATTCACCATGAACTAGCCGCATACCTCTCCTTTTGATTCTCAACACACCCACTATTATCAATCAATATTCTCCATCTCTCGATCCAACGAGAACACTATCCCCCCTTTCTATCATACTCTTTGATTACAAGATTGGAATGCCGAAAAGTCATCCGTGTTCCCCATTTCCATTTCCACCACCACCATTTTCCTCCATTAGCAATTGTTCACATTGTTGTCACTTGATGACAATTCAAAGTAAGATGGCTTTGCAATTGTTGCGCATAATACACAATGTTGGGTTTCCTTGTTGGGACCGCTTCTGCCGGTGGAGCCATTTTCTATAAGATTGAAATTATATACATTTAGCCCATATAATAAGAATCCATGATCGAATCATAACTTTCTTAATAAACATATTACAAACAACAACCATCACAATAATCCATTAATCATACTTGCAAACCACCTGTGTCGTGCGCATTATAATTATGGTGGCTTACCATAATATATAGATACCCCCTTTCATATTTACTCCCTCCTATGATACACTGCATAATATAACACACATATACAACCTAAAAAAATAAACCAACAAATAACACAAGAATAATCTAATAAATACTTTTATTATTAATACACAGAATTCAAAACATTGAAAATAAACATTCCTAACATGCTCCAAACTCCAAAGAAAGAAAAACAAGCTAAAAAAAACATCATCAACGAAGAACCCCTGGGCAGTTACGAGGACACGCAGTCCGATCATATTCATTTCCTGCTCCTACACAGTTTACTACTTGCGGTGGACTCAAGGTCCGAGTCCACTTCATCCCTCTCAACTTCTTCCTCATTTTTTATCAACCATCCATTCATGTTACCCTTTTGGCAAAGGTTAGCCAATGTGGCAACTCATTTATGGGATATCTTGTTGAAGATGTGGTTAACATCAAATCCATCACTGGACAAGACTTCTAGTTTGTCCACCGGCTTCTTCTTCAGACTTTCATAACCTGATATTTTCCAGAAATCGGTATAGTGCCATCCCGTAATTATCTTTGTTTGATTTCCTCTACCGTTTGTCATCAACTTCCTCATGTCTTCTTCTCTTTGACTCTACACGCCACATAGCAATAGGGAATTCATCTCGGTTTAACCCCGCCTGTATTTCTTAATCCTCTAACACCCATTGCGAAGCAACTGAAACAAGGTACTTTCTACGAATAGAAGAACATACTATAATAGACCATAAACATAGACTATATCAGGATACGATCACAAAATAACAAAGAAAAATCTCAATTTATAATATATAGCATATAGTAATGATGTACTTTTGAAACTTTGGGAAAATAAGCATAATAAGTATAAACTATACATAAGCCCCTAAATGCATCTATAATAGGGACCCTTAAGCTATATCTTGGCTCACCACCTAGTTCTCTATAACCAGGCTCTGATACCAATCTGTCACACCCCCCAAGCAAAACACAAGGCGTAACGTCATGGATTAATCACAACACAAGTGTCAACATAGAGTAACACTAAAATGCAGACTAAGTCATAAAGAACAATGTTCATGACAATATCGAAAACAAAATGAACAACATCTTGGATACAGAAAAAAGGTTTCACCAAGCAAGACAATAATTCATGAACCTAATAAAATTAAATAAGATTCAACAAAATCCAAGCGATAAACATAAACAAACTCAGGAGCAAACTCTAATGCAATCCTAGCGGTCACTCTAGCCACTTCTCTTAACCTCAATATTCTCAGGAAGCTCACTTAAAAATGATGCTTAAAAACGTCAACACAATGGTTGGTGAGAGTCATAGGGTTAAGACACATAACCAAAATCTTACAAAACAATTGCTGCGACTAGTAAAACAATCTTAAACAACACACATGACACACTAGTCCACTGGGTCTATCATTCCATACATACAATAGGTTCATGGGTAGCTCACTACCCTCTGATCACAACACAAAGTCAGTAGGTATTATTTCAACCCTTCAGTTGGATTTGTTTGTGGTAAGCACCACTCTCAACCGAACTAACATACTTCACAACAACAACAATAATAATAATAACTCCAATTGATCACCAAGCCATGGAGCATACCACATAAATGACTCCAATTGATCACAAAGCCATGAAGCATACCACATAACATACAAACACATAATCACAGCAACTAAAACATTTAAACTCATAGCTCATTTTCACCTTAAGAAAACATAAGAAAAAGGGGCTATGAAACTCACCTGATGCTTTCCTTCCCAAAATAAACAAACAAAAGCTTCACAACACTTCACGGACAATCTAAGCAATTAAACACACAATAAGCTACCATCAATTAGGCATTCAACCCAATATGATGTAACCTCAACTATGATGGATATCTAAGCTATCTCTACCATAAAGCGCTAAACTTGCTTAAAACCTTTCCAAACTCCTACATATGCCCATTTACACTTCAATGCTACACTTTATAATTTTTCTGGTTTTTGAGCCAGAATTTTACCCCTTAATACGCGTCCTAAACGCACCACTTAAACACTCCCATAATTCAAACCAAAATTCATCATGCTACATATATGTCCTATGAACCTCTCATAGCTCTCCCAAATCCATTATCCTTTTACTAATACCCTGTTAAAACTGCTTAATCCAAAGTGTCAAAAATTCGTCCAGAATCTGACCTTCTAAAAGTATGACGTTAGATAACCAATTTAGACCTCATTATAGCTTTAGCAAAAATTTAGGGGTCACAAAAAATATATGAACTAACTTCCACATGATTTAGAGCCTCTAACTAGATGTATAAATATTTTTAGAAAAATCAAAACCAAAACTGAAATTCGTCACTGTTTTACATAGTGATTTTGTAACAACCTTTTGACCCTCTTCCACACCATAAAAACTTACGAGACCAACTTTTCTGGAAAATAGACTCTCTGAGGTTATCTCCAGTATGTTGTAAATTATTTATTTGATCTTTTATGATTGAGTTATGCTCGTTACAAAACTGCCTAAAATCCTGCAGTGAAGTAGACAACTAATTCGGGCGATCTAGACTCTAACGCATGATCAAATCTTGTAACCAATTAAACTAATGATAAACCAATTATTATAACATCATAATCATTTAGAAACTTAAGAACCCTAATTTAAAAACCTAATTTAAAACCCTAATCCATCATGATTAGATTACTAGAATTGAAAATTAATTAACTAGAATTACTCAAAGATTAGAAATTACCTTAAAAGAAAACCCTAAAACTTTTCTTCCTCTCTTGTAGAAATCGGCCAAACAAATGAGGGGAGAGTTAGGGATTAGCTTTGTATTTATAGGCCACAAGAAAATTCCTAGATAAATCTAATTACAATTTGAGTTCAACTAAAACTCTTTTCTTTTTTTTATTTTCTAATATTCGGCCGAATATGGCCTTTTTCTTTTTATTTATTTATTTATTAATTACATTATTACTTATATTTCCTTAAATTTTTATAAAAACCTTAACAAATTTGACTATACCTTTTTGCTTAAACGAAATACACTAGAATTTTTAAAATAACTTTTAACTTTTCATTTTCAACTTAATTTTCCTAAAATAGAAATTTTACATTTTTCTTAACTTACCACCTAAAATCTAAACATATCTTAAATTACTGACACAAAAATACGTATACGTAAAAATGCTTACACATTCAACACGAAAACGCTCAAATCTCATAAATCATTTCCTTGTCACTCAGAAGTGAACGAAATAAACTCAACCAATTTCACCATCAATCCAATCTCATTGAGATGATCACACTTAATAGATTGATTACCAATCCCACATAAACGTATATAAACACACATAAACACATAAAATCTCATAAACTATACATTGCAACAGGCACATATGTCAATACTAACGGTTTGACTAACCTGCCCAAGTCACAGTTGTCACATCTCAGCCCTTGATTTAGCTTTGTCCCTAAGTTCTTTGATCCAAACCCTTTATTTCTTGTCCTGTTCGATTGCCCAATAAGGTTATGTGGGATTGCCAACATGGCATTGACCTATGTGAAGTGGGGTATGGGGGATGGTGATGGTTTTGTCTTGGGGTTGCAGGGTGGTGCAGGGAAGAAAGACCATGTTTAGGAATTATCTCCACAGGTTCCTCAACAAAACGACGAGTTTTGTCAACCCTTATCTCAACTAATGGCACATGCAAACTAGCATCCGCCAAAAAATTCTTTAGATTTGACACATGAAACGGTCATGTACCCTACTCAATTCCTCAGGCAATCTCAATCGATAAGCTACAGGACCGATCCTTTCAAGAATCTCAAATGGTCCTACGTATCTCGGTGCTAACTTACCCTTTTTCCCAAAACGAATTACACCTTTCCAAGGTGATACTTTCAACATTACTCGATCTCCTACTTCGAATTCCAATGGTTTGCGTCTATTATCAGCGTAGCTCTTTTGACGATCTCTTGCTGCTTTTAGCTTCTCTTTTATCAACACAACTTTATCAGTCGTTTCTTGAACCAATTCAGGTCCAATCAAACTACTTTCTCCAATCTTAGCCCATAAAATAGGCGACCTACACTTCCTTCCATACAAGGCTTTTCAAACGAGCACATCCTTATACTTCAATGATAGCTATTATTGTAAGAAAACTCAGCCAATGGTAGATGAACATCCCAGCTACCACCAAAATCAATTACACACGCCCTCAACATATCCTCTAAGGTCTGAATCGTACGCTCACTTTGTCCATCCGTTTGGGGATGATAAGCCGTACTCATATCCAACCTCGTCCCTAATGCTTTTTGCACAGTCTGCCAGCAACGCGACGTAAATCGTCCATCTCTATCCGAAATAATCGACACAGGAACTCCATGTCTCGCGACTATTTCATCGACGTAGATCTTTGCCAATTTCTCAGTACTATAGTCTTCTCTTATAGCTAGGAAATGAGCTGACTTAGTCAGTCTATCGACTATGACCCAAATCGTGTCATGCCCACTTTTTGACCTAGGCAACTTAGTGATAAAATCCATAGTGATCTTATCCCCCACTCCATTCAGGTATCTCAGGTTGTTGCAGTAAGCCCGAAGGCCTATTGATATGCGACAACCTTTACCTTTTGAACATGTCAAACACTCACAAACATAAGTACGAATATCTGTCTCATTCCTGGCCACAAGTACATATCACGAATATCAATAGTACATCTTATCTACTCCTGGATGGCACAGTATTAGCTTGTAGCTTCGTCCATGATCATCTTTCTTATGCCTCCTACTAATGGAACCCACATACGGTCCATGAAATACAAACTCTTGCCCTCTTTCTTCTCCATCTGTTGATCTAACCCATGCAGATTTTCCATAAGTATATTCTCTTGCTTAAGCGCCTCACTCTAGGCTGCTTGTATCTTTTCTCTCATTCCAATCTGGATAGTCACTGCCATAGCCCTTACATGTCTAGGTTTCAACCGCTCCTTCCTACTTAATGCATCAGCCACAACGTTCGCCTTACCAGGATGTGGTAATGAATCTCCACTCAATAATCACTAAACAACTCAATCCACCTCCTCTGACGTAATATTCAGCATCTTTCCTGATCGAAATGTGTTTGAAGGCTTTTGTATCCGTAAGATAACACTCTTAGTACCATACAGATAATGCATCCAAGTCTTAAGAGTAAATACAACCGCTCCCAACTCTAAATCATGCGTCGTGTAGTTCTTCTCATGGATCTTTAGCCGCCTCGATGCATAGCAATATCTTTCCTCTTCGCATGAAGTACCACCAACCTAATCCTTGGTTTGATGCATCACAATAAACTACAAAATCTTCAACTCCATCAGGTAGCGTCAATATTGGTGCATCACACAAGTTATTCTTTAAGGTCTGAAAAGCCTCTTCTTGCTCCACGCCCTACAAATACTTCTGATTCTCCTGAGTTAACGAGGTAAGAGGTTTAGCAATTTTAGAAATGTTTGCAATAAGCCGTCGTAATAACCGCTAATCCAAAAATGATCGAAAACTACAGAAGGTGTCGTAGGGGTCTTCTAAATCTTTACCGCTTTCTAATTTTGATGGGATCCACATGTAATACACATTCTGATTAACAACTGACCAAGAAAGTTGCACCTCTCAACCATGAACTCACACTGGAGAACGTTGGCATACAACTTCTCCTTTCTATAACAAGTCCTACACAAACCCAAATGAAATTTCATGAGGTCCCTTCCTTCCGTACTTTGAGTAGATTAAGATGACATCAATGAATACAAATAACAACTTATCTAAGTACGGTTAAACAACTCTGTATCACAAATCCATAAAAACTGCAGTCGCATTGGATTAGCCCATAAGGCATAACCGAAACTCAAAATGTCATCATCTCTTCGAACGCCGTCTTAGTATGTCCGTCTATCATGCACACGTAGTTGGTGATAATCTGACCGAAGGTCAAGTCTTGGAGAAATAACACGATCCTTAGAAGTTACAAATAAATCATCAATTCTCGAAGAGGAAAACATTCTTAAACCGTCAACTGTTCATCTCCTCTATAATCGATACACATACATAGCGAACCATCCTTCTTCTTAACAAACAACACTGGCGCTCCCCATGAAGAATGACTAGGTCGTATGAAACCCTTGTCTTGCAACTCTTGCAGCTGCCCAGACAATTCTTGCATCTCCGAAGGCGCTAAATGATATGGAGACTTTGCTATAGGCGTCGCTCCAAGAACTAGATCTATGCGAAACTCCACTTGTCGTTGCGGAGGTAATCCTGACAAGTCTTCGGGAAACACATCTTCAAATTCACGTACTATGGGTATATTGCCCAACTTCGGTTCATCCTTCTTCACGCCATCATACCTGGCGATATCCTACGGTTCGCTCCTATAAGCCTAAGGATCCTACCATCCCCACTGGTATTTCTACTACTTTCTCATGACATACTATCACAGCCTTATGTTGGGACAACCAATCCATTCCCACAATCACATCAAAACTTCCATGACCCAAAGTGGTATTATTTATGCAAAACCAGGAACTTTCTAAGTTTCTAGTTAAGCAGTCATGGATAATCCTATCTACTTCTACTTCTACCATCAGCTACCTCTAAACACATAACCAGATTCACAATACTAGGTCTCACACATCAAGTAGGGGCACAAATTCAGTAATAGGAAACTAAAATCGCTCCCAAAATCAAATAATACGGTAACAAAGTGAACATTTCAGAGAGAACGAACCCTTACTACTTTAGATTCCTGACCGCCCCATAGCATTCACATTCACAGTTGAAAGCGCTTCCTCTAACTTGTTTTCCATTGCTCCGATTATTACGACTGCCTTCCCAAAGCAACTGAATACTTGGTTGACCCCTGATCTTTGGTACAATCTTAGGACAATTATGCGGAAAGACAGGCTTCCACACTCATAGCACACTCTAGGATTATTATTCATCCTGACCGCATTCACTGGAACCGCTTGTCTAATTAGAGCCCGACAATCCTTGATAAAATGACCCGGTTTCTGACAGTTGAAGCATAATCTGCAGAATCCATTTACTGGGTGGTGAGTAAAGCACTTGCTACACTTAGGATTTGAGCTCACGGCTTCATTTCTAGTAGGGGCTGTTGCCACAAACCCAGTTCCCGTCTTTGCCTTCTTGTTGTCTTTCCAAGATCCTCCAGTCTTACCAGACTCCTCCACTCCCTTTCTCTTATCACTACCCTTTGTCAAGGTACCACAGCTGACTGCTTCGTCAATAAGTATTCCAGCCCTCAGTATTGCATTCTGAATAGTAGTTGGTTGGGTTGCTCAAAGCATTCCTCTAATCTCAGGAGCCAGTCCAGCTATGTACCTCTTAATACGAGATGACTCAGGTGTAACTAAGTGTGGGACCAACTTGGCCAACTCATGAAACCTATCAGTGTAGGCAGCATGATTAGCTCCCACCATCTTGTGATTCCAGAACTCACTCTCTAATTTCTCCATTTCATTACTTGGTGCAGAATCTCCCAACCAATCAATGCCTTAAATCGTTCCATGACATACATTGCAGCCTCACTCCCTCTTGCATACTTGAGTGTTCCACCAAGTCAAACTTATGTTCACCAATGAACTAGCCGCATACCTCACATTTTGATTCTTAGCACAACTACTATTATCAATCACATTTTCCATCTTTTAGATCCAACGAGTAAGCACTATCGCACCTCCTTTCCTATCATACTCTTTGGGATTACAAGATTGGAATGCCTGAAAGTGCATCGTGGTTCCCACCATTCCATTTCTACCACCACCATTTTCCTCCATTAAGCATTGTTCAACACTGTTTAGTCTCACTGAGTGACCAATTTGCGGAAGAATGGCTTGCAATTGTTGCGCGATAATAGCAACAATGTCAGGGGTTCTCGTTGTTGGGACCGCTTCGCCGGTTTAGAGCCATTTTCTATAAGATATTAAATTTATATACATTAGCCCATATAATAAGAATCATGATCGAATCATACTTCTTAATAACCATATACATACATACAACGCATCAACAATAATCCATGTAATCATACTTGCAAGTCCACCTGTGTCGTGGCGCATGTATAATTATGTTGGCCACCATAATTATAGATGCCCCTTTCACAGTATGTAACACCATCCTATGAAGACACCTTCATAATAACACACCATATAGCACCTTAAAGAAATGAAAACCAACAAATAACACACAGAATAATCCAAAGAATCACTTTTTTATTATTAATACTCAGAATTCAAATATTGAAAATAACATTCCTAACATGGCTCCAAACGTCGAAAGAAAGAAAAACAAACTAAAAAAACACATCAATCACTTAGAACACCATGGGCAGTTACGAGACGCGCAGTCATGATACATCTCTTCATAGTTGTCTTCGTCCCGACACAGTTTACTACTTTTAGCGGTTGACTCAAGGTCCGAGTCCACTTCATCCCCTCCTCTACTTCTTCCTCATTTTCTATCACCAACCATTCATGTTACCCCTTTGACCTGAGTAGTCCGATGTGGTGCAAACTCATTCATCGGATTTCCTTGTTGAAGTTGTGGGTGATCTACAAATCCATACAGGTCATGTCTTCTAGGTTGTTCCACCGACTCTTCTTCAGACGTTTCATAACCTTGATATCATCACAACATAATGGTGTCAACAATAGAGAAACACTAAAATGCGTAACTAAGTTAATAAAGACACAATGTGTCATAACATTATCAAAACCAAATAGAATGACACTGTATTAAAATGAAAAAGGGTTTCACCAATACAAGGACAATACTTCATGAACCTAATAAAATCAAATAACATTCAACAAAAATCTAGGCGATAAACATAACAAACTCAGGAGCGAACTCCAATGCAATCCTAGCGGTCACTCTAGCCACTTCTCTTAACCTCAATATTCTCACGAAGTTCACCTGAAAATGATGCTTAAAAATGTCAACACAATGGTTGGTGAGAGTCATAGGGTTAAGACACAAAACAAAATCTTACAAAACAATTGCTGCGACTAGTAAAACAATCCAAAACAACACACATACATCCACAGTCCCGCTGGTCAATCATTCCATACTCACAATAGGGTCATGGGTAGCTCACTACCCTCCGATCATAACACAAAGTCAGTAATGCAAATATCAACCCTTCAGGTGGAATTATTTATGTAAGCACCACTCTCAACCGAAACTAAACATACATCACAATAATAACAATAAAATAAATAACACCAATTGATCACCAAGCCATGGAGCATACCACATAAACAATTCCAATTGATCACAAAGCCATGGAGCATACCACATAACATACAAACACATAATCACAGCAACTAAAACATTTAAACTCATAGCATCATTTTCACCCCAAGAAAACATAAGAAAAAGGGGCTATGAAACTCACCTGATGCTTTGCTTCCCAAAATAATCCAACAAAAGCTTCACAACACTTCACGGACAATCTAAATAATTAAGCACACAATAAGCTATCATCAATTAGGCATTCAACCCAATATGATGTAACCTCAACTATGATGGATATCTAAGCTATCTACCATAGCTCTATACTTGATTTAAACATTTTCCAACTCCTACATATGCCATTTACACTTCAATGCTACACTTTATATTTTCTGGTTTTGAGCAGAATTTTATACTCACTTACACGTCTTAAACGCACCACTTAAACACTTCTATAATTCAAACCAAAATTCATCAATGCTACATATATGTCCTATGAGCATCTAATAGCTCTACCAAATCCATTTCCCTTTTACAGATACCCTTTAGAAATTCATTAATCCAAAGTGTCCAAAATTCCGTCCAGAACTCTGGCCTCTAAAAGTACGTACGTTAGATAATCCCAATTTAAAAGGACCCTCATTATAGCTTTAGCAAAACTTCAGGGGTCACACACAATATATGAACTAACTTTCACATGATTTTTAGCTTCTAACTAGATGTCAAAGTATTTTTAGAAAAATAAAAATCAAAAATGAAATTCATCACTGTTTTACACACTGATTTTGTAACGACCTTTTGACCCACTTCCCGACCATAAAAACTCGAGCCACTTTTCTGAAATAGACTCTCGGAGGTTATCTCCAGTATGTATGTAAAATAATTATGTGACTTTTATGATGAGTTTATGCTCGTTACCAAACTGCCAAAATTCTGCAAGTGAATTAGACAATAATTCGGCGACTAGGCCGAACCATGATCAAATCTTGTAACCAATTAAACTAATGATTAAACAATCATTATAACATCATAATATTTCAGAAACTTAAGAACCCTAATTATAACCTAATTTAAAACCCTAATCCTCATGGATTAGAATACTAGAATTGAAAATTAATTAACAAATACACAAAGATAAAAAAAAACCTTTAAAGAAAGACCCAAACATTTTTCTTCTCCTCCTTGTAGAGATCAGCCAAACAAATGAGGGAGAGTTAGGGATAGCTTGTATTTATAGGCCACAAGAAAATTCCTAGATAAATCTAATTACAATTTGAGTTCAACTAAAACTCTTTTCTTTTTTTTATTTTCTAATATTCGGCCGAATATGGCCTTTTTCTTTTTATTTATTTATTTATTAATTACATATTACTTATATTTCCTAAATTTTTTATAAAAAACCTTAACAAATTTTGACTATACTTTTGCTTAAACGAAATACACTAGAAATTTTAAAAATAACTTTTTTTATAACCCTTTCATTTTCAACTTAATTTTCCTACAATAGAAATTTTTACATATTCTTACCTTACCACCTAAAATTAAACATATCTTAAATTACTGGACACAAAAATACGTAACGTAAAAATACTTACACATTCAACACAAAACGCTCAAATCTCATAATAATTTCCTGTCACTCAAAGTGAACAAATTAAAGTCAACAATTCACCACGAATCCAATCTCATGAGATGATCACACTAATAGATTGATTACCAATCCCACAGAAACGTAGATAACCACACATAAACACATAAAATAAATCTCATAAACAATACATTTGCAACAGCACATAAATGCAAAACTAACGGTATGAGCTAACCTCCAAGTCACGTGTCACATCTCAGCCTTTGCTTTAGCTTTTCCCTTAAGTTCTTGATCAAACCCTTTATTTCTTTCCTGCTCGATTTGCCCAACAAGGTTATGTGGATGCCAACAATGCATTGACCTATGTGAAGTGGGAGTTATGGGGGATGGCTGATGTTTTGTCTTGGGGTTTCAGGGTGGAGTGCAGGGAAGAAAGACCTGTTTAGGAAATTGGCGCCAAAATGTTCGTTTGTATTTATCTCTGTTTTAGATGATAACGAGGGTGAGGGTAGGGGATGGCAAAAATGGCCCCTCTGTTTGATATGTTTCATTGCAACCACAGTCCTTGTGGTGATATAAGATTTTGGGAATTGGCAAATTTGGCCCTCCAAGGTAAATAAAGTCATTGCAGGGATGGTCCTTGTGGTGAAATAACTCTAACAGCTGTTTGGTTTATATGTTGGGCTGTTAAGTTTGGTTGGGCTATATATATGGGCCGAGTAATAGGCTTTGGGCTCTAAATGGTTTAATAACCATTTAAGTCTTCAAATAATACCTTAATGGGCTGACCCGGCCCATTAAATGGGTTCGAGTGGGCCCATTAAGTATTTTTTTTATTTACGACTTCGGCTTTGACTTCTCGGGTTTGACTTTGACTTTTTTGACTTTGACTTTTGGCTTTGATTTTGACTTTTGCTTCACGCTCTTTCTGCTCTCGTGCTCAGTTTTGCCATTTTTAGATTTGTTTTTGTCCTTTCCTCAGATATCCGTTACCTGCACAATACAAATGCAAAACATACAAATACAATGTATTCTTGGTACGTTTTTGGTCATTTAAGTCCGTTTTTAATGGAAAATGGTATGTGTAATTAAGCACATACCAAAAGATAACTGGCGTCTTGTATTGAAGCAAAAGGGGTTCACGTCAATACCAAGACATGCAAAACATCCAAAATAAACCTAAGCAATTCAAATCAGCAACATTCTATATTTATTCATGCATGAAAAAAACTAGGAGATTAAACTCCGCAAGCAGCCTATGGTCTCCCTAGCCACTCCTCTTATTCTTAAGATCCTCATGATGCTCACCTGAAAATGATGCTTAAAAACGTCAACACAAAGGTTGGTGAGAGTCATAGGTTTACGACACACAATTCAAACTTTTAATCAATTACTGTGATTAATAAAAGCAAGGTAGGACAAATATGAACTATCATGAACTTATGCTAACATGCAATCCAATCATCATATCAAATCAACAAAATCATATACTGGGTAGGCGTACCCCTCCGATCCAATCAAACACTGAGTAGGCGTACTCATCCGATCCAAATCAACAACACTTGACATGCCAAACACAGTACATGCAAGTAATTCACAACCAACATGTAACACAAGGTCATATAATAGTCATACAATGTCCACACTCAATTAAAACACATAATCACAGCAATTAAAACATTTCAAAACCATTTGCATCATTTCCATCCCAATTTAAAAACAATGTAAAAAGAGGGACTATGAAACTCACCTGATGCTCAACGCAGCTTCCCAAATATCCTAGCACAAAACTACACAATAAATATAAACGTGTTACACGCGACTAAGCCAAATGCTTAAGTCCATGAAACAATCATATGATGAATGTCTAAACTCATTTACTCATAAGTCTACTTAACTACATTTTACCCAAAAACGCAGAATTTTAGTGACACTTTCCAATTTTCCAAACCATACCTACTGACCCTCATAAATTCCCAATAAAATCATCCATAAACTTCCATGAGTTTAATATCTACCTTATTTTTCCACTAATTTATTCCCATACTTAAATGCCCCAAATAAATTCCAACTTTTAATTACTCAAATTCAGATCTGAACGCGCACTAAAATGTTTGACCTTACTAACCATACTTCAAAAACTAATCAGAAGCTAAAACTTTGAGGAAAGTTAATAGACATATAGAAATTAACTTCTGTGTTTTGGAAAACCTTAATTAGAATTTTAAATAGGGGTTTTACCTCTCTAATTATGACCCAAATCTAACCCGTATTTACTGTTTTGACAACTTTTCTTTCAATTAACATTTAACTAACTTCCAGAACTCAAAATCATTCGGGGCTGGACTTTTTGAAAAGTAGACTCTCTGAACTATAATTTAGGCACTGGAAACACCTCAAAACACGTTACCATCATTGAGATATCATCACTTGAACACAGCCCTAAAATCTGCCAAACCTTAATTCACAAATTAACACGATCTAAGCCTAACCGTTTGCACCAATATGATCCTAATCAAACCCAAAACGCACTAGCATGATCACAACATTATTAATTATAGAAGTTTTAAAACCCCAATGATCCATCATAATTTTTGTTACATGATTAAAAAGAATGAATAAAAGTAGAATCATTACCTAGCTTACTTACCCGCCCCTAACACGATCTAGCTCTTAATTTCTTGGATCAAATTTTTTTGTCTTCCTTGTTTTTAGGGGTGAGGGTTTCCTACGGCACAAGAGGAGAAGGGGGAAGAAATAAATGAGTTAGGGTTTTTCTTATTTAAACTAACCAAATAGAATCCTAATCTAATTAAACTTAGGATTAAATAAAATACATTTTTTTCCTCTTTTCCTTATACAAACCGATCGGCCCCCTATACCTTTTTTTATTAATGATTAGAAAGAAAAATACATTTTTTTCCTTTTCTCTTAAAACCGATCGTTTGGCCCCAATATTAAATAAACTTATAATATATAAATATTAATTATGATATATATATAGTATATATAATAATATATATTATATATATATATATATATATATATATATATTTATAATATTATTTTTATTTAATTAATTATACTAATATTTACATTACCTTAATTTACTACAAAAACCTTGGTAATATTGGTAAACCATTTGCATAAAAAACTAAATACTAACTTTCTATTTATAACTTTCATTTCCAAAAATACTTTCTATATTTAGAAAGTTCATTACTAATTCTCATATTTCACAAACCTAATCCACTTCCATTATGACATACTTTCCATAATAATCCAAGACATAATTATCCACATATTAACGTAGCAATGCATGCAAACACGTCACTCATTTCCATTGTCACTACACATGAACAAAATGGAAATAACCCTCAATATCTCAAACTCATTCTAAGATAATATGAATACGCACCTCAGAATGATAATCATGCACACAGATAAAGTCACATAGATCACAGCTATAACACATATAAACACTTAGCTAATTCTAAAAGTATGACTAACCTGATCAAATCATGGGTGTCACAGTATTCCCTCCTTAAAGAAATCTCGTCCCGAGATTTTAACTAGCCGATTCAACAAATAACTGAGGATACTTAAACTTCATATGGTCTTCGCACTCCCAAGTTAACTCGAGGCCACACTTTGAATTCCAACGAACTTTCACAAGTGATATCTTACTACACTTCAAACTCCTAACCTCACGGTCCATAATCTCTACAGGTTCCTCAACAAAATGAAGAGTCTTGTCGATCTTGATTTCATCCAATGGCACATCCAGACTAGCATCCACCAAACACTTCTTAAATTTTGACATGTGGAATGTGTCATGCACACTACTCAATTCCTCGGGCAATCTTAATCGATAAGCTACAGGGCCGATCCTTTCAAAGATCTTGAATGGTCCTACATACCTCGGTACTAACTTACCTTTCTTTCCAAAATGAATCACGCCTTTCCAAGGCAACACCTTTAACAACACACGATCTCCAACCTCGAACTTCAACGACTTACGTCTATTATCAGCAGAGCTCTTTTGACGATCCCTCACCGCTTTGGGCTTTTCCTTTATCAACACTACCTTATCCGTTGTTTCTTTTACCAGTTCAGGTCCAACCAAACTACTTTCACTAATTTTTGCCTATAGAAAGGGCGACCTACATTTCCTTCCATACAATACTTCAAATGGAGCACACCGAATGCTCAAATGATAACTATTGTTGTATGAGAATTCAGCTAACGGTAGGTGAACATCCCAATTGCCACCAAAGTCAATAACAAATGCCCTTAACATATCCTTCAAAGTCTGAATCGTACGCTCACTTTGTCCATCCATTTAAGGATGATAAGCTGTACTCATATCCAATCGCGTCCCTAAAGCTTTTGCATTGTTTGCCAGCAACGTGATGTAAACCATCCATCTCAATCCGAAATAATCGACATGGGAACTCCGTGTCGTACAACTATCTCATCGATGTACAACTTTGCCAATCTCTCAGTACTATAATCCTCTCGCGTATCATGCCCACTCTTCGACTTGGTCAGCTTGTCGACTATTACCCAAACCTGAAGGCCTTTGATGCTCAACCTTTACCTTAGAACAAGTTAAACATTTGCTAACATAAGTAGCAATATCCCTATTCATTCCCCGCCACCAGTACATATCTTAAAGATCATGGTACATCTTATCTGCTTCAGGATGTACATAGTACTTAGTCTTATGAGTTTCGTCCATAATTATCGTTCTCACACCTCCTACTAACGGAACCCATATACGGTCCATAAAGTATAGACTCTCGTCTTCTTTCCTTTCCATCTGTTGATCTAAACCATGTAGTCTTTCTACAAGATCGTTCTCTTGTTTGAACGCCTCACTCTAGGCTGCCAGTATCATTCCTCTTACTCCATGCTGAATAGTCATAGCCATTGCTCGTACCCGTCTAGGTTTCACTCATTCCTTCCTACTTAATGCATTGGCCACCACATTCGCCTTACCTGGATGGTAGTGAATCTCACACTCATAGTCACTAAATAACTCAATCCACCTCCTTTAACGCATATTCAACTCCTTCTGATCAAATAGTGTTGAAGGCTCTTGTGATCCGTGTAGATGACACTCTTTATACCATACAAATAATGCCTCCAAGTTTTAAGGGCAAACACAACTGCTCCCAACTCTAGGTCATGCGTAGTATAATTCTTCTCATGGATCTTTAGCTGTCTTGATGCATAGGCAATTACTTTGCCTCTTTGCATGAATACACAACCTAATCCCTTATTTGATGCATCACAGTAGACTACGAAATCTTCAACCCCATCAGGTAGTGACAATATCGGTGCATCACACAAATTACTCTTCAAAGTCTGGAAAGCCTCTTCCTGTTCTATGCCCCACTTATACTTTTTGTTTTTCTAGGTCAATGAAGTAAGAGGTTTAGCAATCTTAGAGAAATTTGCGATAAAACGTCAGTAGTAACCTGCTAACCCCAAAAATGATCAAATTTTGGTGTTGTAGGAGCTTTCCAATTCTTTACCGCCTCAATCTTACTTGGATCCATGTGAATACCATTCTGGTTTACCACGTGACCAAGGAAATGCACTTCTTGCAACCAGAACTCACACTTAGAGAATTTAGCATACAACTTCTCCTTCTTCAGCAATTCCAACACGAACCTCAAATGAACCTCATGTTCCTCCTTAGACTTTGAGTAGATCAAAATGTCATCAATGAAAACAATGACAAACTTATCTAGGTACGGTTTACAAACCTGGTTCATCAAATCTATAAAGACTGCTGGTGCATTGGTTAATCCAAAAGGCATAATTGTAAACTCAAAATGTCCGTATCTCGTTCAAAATGCGGTCTTTAGAATATCATCCTCATGTACTCGAAGCTGGTGATAACCCGACCGAAGATCTATCTTGGAGAAATGACGTACTCCTTGCAGCTGATCAAATAAGTCATTAATTCTTAGGAGAGGGTAGCGGTTCTTAACAGTCAACTTGTTCAACTTCCTATAGTCAACGCACATGCGAAAAGAGCCATCCTTCTTCTTAACAAATAATATAGGTGCTCCCCACAGAGAATGACTTGGTCGTATGAAACCCTTGTCTTGCAACTCTTGAAGCTGCCCAGACAATTCTTGCATTTTCGAGGGCACTAGACGATATGGAGACTTCGCAACCGGCGTCGCTCCAGGAACTAAATCTATGCAGAACTCAACTTGTCGAGGTGGTGGTAATCCCAACAAGTCTTCCAGGAACACATCAACAAAATCTCGTACGACGGGAATATCGCTCAAATTAGGTTCATCTACCTTCACGTTCATTAGGGCTTTGGCGACCCCCAGAGTACGTTCCCCGTGAACCCGAAGTATCCCACCACCTTCCAACGGTATCTCAACCACCTTCTCGTGGCACACTATCACAGCCTTATTCTTGGACAACCAGTCCATCCCCACAATCACATCGAAGCTTCCATGACCCAACGATATCAAATCTATGATGACCAAGGAATCTCCTAGTTCTAGTTTATAGTCATGGATAACCCTATCAACTTCTACTTTCTTACCATCTGCTACTTCTATCACATATCCAGGGTTTACAATACCAGGTTTCACATCTAGTAAAGGCGCAAAATTAGTAGAAATGAAACTAAAATCAGCTCCAGAATTGAAAAGTATGATAGCAAAATGATCGTTTAAAGAAAAAGTATCTGTCACAATGTTAGGATCCTGAAGAGCATTGGTTGCATTGATATTGAAATCCCTTCCCCTAGCCGGATTCCCATTGTTTCGGGCGTTACGGTTGCCCTCCAAAGCCAACGAATTTCCTGCTTGACCAGGTGCTCGGTGCATTTTGGGACAAGTATTGCGAAGGTGATCAGGATTACCACATTCATAACAAACCCTCTGATTATAACCCATCCTAACAACATTCATAAGAGCCACTTGCTTAAACGGCGCCCGACAATCTTTAGCAAAATGACCCAGTTTCTTATAATTATAACACAATCTGCATAGTTCATTTTCTGGATGATAGGAATAGCACTTAGCACACTTGGGATAGGAGCCCACAAACTCGTTTCTAGGAGGAGTTATCGCCATAAAACCTGTCCCCACTTTTGTCTTCTTATTATATTTCCATGACCCTCCTGGTTTACTTATCTCTTTCACTCCCTTTTTGTTCTCATTACCCTTTGTCAATGTACCACAGCTGACTGCCTTATCAGTAAGAATTCTAACCCTAAGAATTGCACTATGTATTGTTGTTGGTTAGGTCTCTCGGAGCATTCCCCGAATCTCAGGAGCCAAACCAGCTATGTACCTCTGGATGCATGATGACTCAGGAGTAACTAGGTGCGGAACCAGCTTGGCCAATTCATGAAACCGATCAGTGTAGGCGGCATGATTGGATCCCACCATCTTATGATTCCAGAACTCATTTTCCAACTTCTCAATTTCATTGCTTGGATAGAACTATTTTACACGTAACGCTTTAAAATCAGCCCATGACATACCTATTGCAGCCTCACGACCTCTTGCTTGAACTTGGGTGTTCCACCAAGTCAAAGCCTTGTTTACAAACGAGTTAGCAGCAAACTTCACTCTTTGATTCTCAGCACATCCACTATTGTCAAATACTGACTCTATTTTCTTGATCCATCGAGTAAGTGCTATCGCACCTCCTTTTCCATCATACTCTTTGGGATTACATGCCATGAATGTCTTGTAGGAACGTCCATTTTTCCCACCATTTCCACCATTAGCATTTGCATTGTTCACATTGTTGGTTACTTGGGTGACGATTTGAGGAAGGATGGTTTGCAATTGTTGCGCGATGATAGCAGCAATGTCGGGGTTCTACTCATTGCTAGGACCGCTTCATCGGGATGGAGCCATTTCTATAAAAGATAAAAATTTATATACATTAGACGATATAATAAGGATTTCCAATCCTATAACCTTATCATACTCTATACATTACCATATACATACAAGAATAACCAACATATAACGTGTCAACATTAATCCATGTAATCATACTTGCAAGTCCACTTGTGTTGTGGCGCATGTATAATTATGTTGGCCACCATAATTATAGATGCCCCCTTTCACAAATGTACTCCCTCCTATAACGACACTTCTTAAGTTTAACACACCACATAACACATAATTCAAATCATTCAACTCATCACGCGCGGAAATAATCTACCAAATACTTAATTTATAATATTAAAATACTTAAACAAAATCCAATAACCAAAAGTAGACATTCCCCAACATGGCTCCAACCAAAGTCAAACAACTAAAATCTTAAAACTTAAAACGAGACAAATAGTTAGGTATTGGGTCGAACTCCACTCTCACAAGTGTCTTCCAACTCATTACACTTGGGTCCACTCCTTTCCGTGGACTCGAGATCTAATCACTATTGGATACTGCATAACTCAAAAACTCATAGTTTGGCCCTTTTCTAGGAGCTTCCTTCGATCCTTTCTTTTTAGGCTCTTCACCTTCTTCCTTCGATGGCGTGTATCCAGGAAACTTTCCAGGAAATTTGGAGACAGTGCCATCCTTTGCAATCATTTTCGTTTCCAACTTCATGATCGTTTCTCCATCAACTTCCTTCATAGTCAGCTTTTCTTTGACTCGACACGGGTATAGGTCAATAGGTATTCGGATTTTGCGGTTAATCCGCTTCAACCAAATCCCAGTCTTTGGATCAGTGAAGCCCTTACGTCCAGTTGCATGGGCAATTCCACAACGAAACTTCTTATGGTCAGGGGGAGACATGGCTAAATTATTAAGGACGCAATATAAACCATATCAGATAATGGTAGACAAAAATACTAAATGAAAGATAGACAAATATGAGATAATAAAAGCTATGCAATTAGGGGGAAGCATAATAGTTATAATACTAAACACTTGAGCCCTAAAATGCATCTATATGAAGGACTCTTAGGTTATAGTCTAGGCTCAACCACCTACTTCTCTATAACCAAAGGCTCTGATACCAATCTGTCACACCCCGCCAAGGCAGAAACGCGAGGCGTAACGAGAATGGATATCATCACAACACAATGGTGTCTATATAGAGAACTACAATGCATAAAAGAAACCAAGGTATAGACACGAGGTGTCATGAAAATACCCAAACAAACATGAAAGATAACTGGCATCTTGTATTGAAGCAAAAAGGGGTTCACGTCAATACCAATACAAACATCCAAAATAAACCTAAGCAGACATGCAAAACATCCAAAATAAAACGAAGCAGTTCAAATAAAAAACATTAAATATTCATTCATGCATGAAATAAATAAGGGATTAAACTCCACAAGCAGCTATGGTCTCTCTAGCCACCCCTCTTATTCTTAAGATCCTCATGATGCTCACCTGAAATGATGCTTAAAAACGTCAACACAACGGTTGGTGAGAGTCATAGGTTTACGACAGACAATTCAAACTTTAAATCAATTACTATGATTAATAAAACAGAACATGGCAGGACAGTTAAGCTATCTATTATTCAGGCTAACATGCATACGTACAAAATAACCACAGTCAGGACGGAACTTCTTTCACGATCCAAGTCACACCAAAACATCACACAGTAATGGGTACCCTCCGATCGGAATCACACAGTAATGGGTAGAAACTTTATCCTCTGATCAGAATCACACAGTAATGGTAGAGAAAACGACGTTACCCTCTGATCCAACAACACATAAACATTTAGCACATATCATATAATAGCCACATAAATGTCCATGCATTAATTAAACCACATATCACAACAATTAAAACATTTTAAAACCATTTACATCATTTCCATCCCAATTTAAAAACAATGTAAAAAGTGAGACTATGAAACTCACCTGATGCTTAACGCAGCTTCCCAAATATCCTAGCACAAAATCTTTATTTTTTTGTTGTTTTTGGTTTAAAAAGGGTTTTGGGTACAAGAATCTTGATTTTAATTTTTTTGTGTTAAAAACTATAAAATTTGTGTTTTTAAGGTTCTCCTAGTCTTATAATAGCAAGAAGTATAAGTAAAATCAAGTAAAAACGTCAAAAATTACGTCCTTAAGTGATTTGAAGTTTTTGAAGACGGATTTTTATACACACTGTTTGAATTTGGCGATTTATACGTATTGAATTCGGCGATTTATACGTTGGTGAACTCGGCGATTTATACGTTGGTGTATTCGGCGATTTATACGTGTTTTGATCTGGCGATTTATACGTGTGTATATCCGGCGATTTATATGTGAGGAAATCCGGCGATTTATACGTGAGTAAATCCAGCGATTTATACGTGTTTTAAAATCCAGCGATTTATACCTCAGTATATCTAGCGATTTATACCTCATTCAATCCGGCGATTTATACCTGTCTTCTAAACGGCGATTTATACAAGTTTTATTAAGGTGGTTTATACATTATACTTGGGTGATTTGTACACTTACCTTTGGAGATTTATACGATTTTTTTATTTGTAAAATCCCGTGAAGTATTCATTTATTTTCTCAGTTTTATCAAGAATTGTAAAATCCCGTGTAATCTTAAGAATCATTCACTTAAAACAAACATCAATTTAACACAACAACCTCTAATCACTGAATGATCAAAAGTTATCTATTCTCATTTAATCAATCAATTCAAAATGACAACTTTAGCAGAATTTTTATCATTGCCGGTGCGGACAACCGTCCTCCCATGTTGAAATCTTTATATGACTCTTGGAAAAGTCGTATGGAACATTACATGGAGAATAGGGAGAATTAGAGAATGATATTTAACTCAGTTCAAAATGGTCCGCTTATTTAGCCCATTGTTACTGAAGAGGATGGTACCACTAGAACAAAGAAGTATGAAGAACTTTCTGCTACTGAAAAGATTCAAGCTGATTGCGATTGCAAAGCTACTAATATCATTCTTCAAGGTCTTCCACCGGATGTCTATGCTATTGTCAATCATCATAAAGTTGCAAAAGAGATTTGGGACAGAGTTAAGCTTCTGATGCAAGGAACGAAATTGTCATTACAATAAAAGGAATGTAAACTGTATGGCGAGTTTGATAAGTTTACTTTTGTGAAGGGTGAAACACTGTATCATTACTACTGAAGATTTGCTCAACTCATCAACAACATGAATGTTATCAATATGTCAATGAGACCAGTTCAAGTGAATACAAAGTTTCTGAATAGTCTTCCACCAGAATGGAGTAAGTTTGTGACGGATGTAAAGTTAGCAAGATATTTGCATACAACAAATTATGATCAATTATACTCATACCTTGAACAACATGAGAGGCATGCAAATGAAACTCGCTTGATGCGTGAAAGATACCAAGATCCTCTTGCATTTGTTGCTAACTACCATTAATCACCGTCTCAACTTAACAACTATCACTCTCAATACAATCCTATACAATTTCCTTAACAATCATACATGGTTCCACAAGTTCACTCTCCTCAACCATACTCACAAATGTATCCACCACATTATTCATCACAACCACAAATTAATCATTCATCCGTTCCACCATCACATTCATATCAGTCTTAAATGATTCATCAAACCTTATCTCTTCCACAAATTGCTTACAATTCACCTCAACCTTCAACACAACCATTGACTGAGTTCCCTCAAATGGACTCAGGTCTTGCTGTTCTTGTGTTTAATCAAGGAGATGATCTAATTTCCTGTCTCAACAAGGCAATGGATTTTCTGACAGTTGTAGCCTCTTCAAGGTTCCCTTCAACCAACAATCAACTTAGAACTTCCTCTAATTCGAGAATCTAAGCCACAATTCAAGACAACAAGGTTATAGTGCAACAAGTTCAGGGGAGGCAAGGACAAAGTTATGCTGGTAATAGTTATAAGGGTAATGCTACTAGTTTAGGGGGAAATAATACAGGAAGGCAAGCTAGGGTGGTTAAGTGTTATAATTGTCAAGGTGAAGGTCACATGGCTAGGCAATGCACTCAGCCAAAGAGGCCTAGGAATGCTGCATGGTTTAAGGAAAAGGCAATGTTGGCTGAAGCACATGAAGCTGAACAAATTTTGGATGAAGAACAACTAGCATTTCCTGTAGATCCAGGTATTCCAGACGGTCAAGGTGCCCAGACAACCATTCCAAACATTACTGCTTTCCAGACTGAGGATCTTGATGCTTATGATTCTGACTGTGATGATGTCTCTAATGCAAAGGCGGTTCTCATGGCTAATCTTTCCAGCTATGGTTCTGATGTTCTCTCAGAGGTACCTCATTCTGAAACCTCTCTTAATGATATGATTAATCAAAGTGTGCATACAATGCATGGTTTTGAACAAACACCAATTATTGATTTTACAGATAATGAGATAACAAGTGATAGCATGTAACACCCTCAATTTTGACATTTAGCAGCGGAAGCTAATCTGGGGTATTACTTCATGGATCAACAGACATAATCATAAAAAATGACTCAAAAAAGACGTTTTGGAAAATTTAGTTATCATTCAATATCATATCAGAGTTTTACAAAGGAGGTCCCAAAATCTAGAAACATAAAGTTTGAATGATAACAGTTTAGCCATCTTTAAGTTCGTGCCACTCCGTGCCATAGGTTGCTCAATTACCTAAGATAAATATGCTAAAAGGGTCAACACAAAGGTTAAGTGAAATTCATAGGTTTTCAGTTATAATAGTTGAGTACAAGTTTAATAGTGGGTTACGTTGTTATACACCCATAAGTGTAATAATTGCAATGAGTACAATTATTATGGAAAACAATATTATTGTAGAAAACAATATTATTATGGAAAACAATATTATTGCCCTAAGCTCATAAATCACATTATTAAACTTAATAGAACCGGGAGCCTCTATCCGAAGACATACCGGGAGCTACTACCCAAAGAGATACTAGGAGCTATTACCCAAAGAGATACTGGGAGCTACTACCCAAAGAGATACTGGGAGCTATTACCCAAAGAGATATTAGGAGCTATTACCCAAAGAGATAATAGGAGCTATTACCCAAAGAGAGACTGGATGTCTTATGGGAAAATAGAGGTAACTTAGGTAAAAATATATCAGGATAACATATAGTTGGAAAAACACTTGTATTCATAGTTTATA
>BQNB010035270.1:0-50986 GCA_026074375.1 Tanacetum coccineum | reverse complement strand
CTCAAGGCACATGACAGGGAACATATCCTATCTTACAGACTATGAAGAGATAGATGGAGGATATGTTGCTTTTGGAGGGAAAATCACAGGAAAATGTACCATTAAAACTAGTAATTTAGATTTTGAAAATGTGTATTTTGTGAGAGAGTTAAAGTTTAATCTGTTTAGTGTATCAAAAATGTGAGATAAAAAGAATAGTGTTCTTTTTAATGACACTGAATGTATTGTTTTATCTCCAAACTTTAAGTTAATTGATGAAAGTCAAGTTTTACTTAGAGTTCCTAGAAAAAACAATATGTATAATGTTGATTTAAAGAACATAGTTCCTAAAAGAGGTTTAACTTGCCTTTTTGCAAAAGCCACATCTGATGAATTTAAACTTTGGCATTGAAGGCTAGGTCACTTAAATTTTAAAACCATGAATAAATTGGTTAAGGGAAATCTTGTAAGAGGTTTACCTTCCAAACTTTTTGAAAATGATCAAACCTGTGTTGCTTGTCAAAAGGGAAAGCAGCACAGAGCCTCTTGTAATTCCAAAATAGAGAACTCAATCAGTCTTCCTTTGCATTTGTTACATATGGACTTGTTCGGTCCAACATTTGTAAAAAGTCTTATGAAGAAAATGTATTGCCTAGTTGTCACAGATGCTTTCAGTAGGTTTACATAGGTTTTCTTTCTAGCTACTAAGGATGAGACTAGTAGCATTCTTAAGTCCTTTATAACTAGGATAGAAAATCTAGTAGATCATAAGGTTAAGGTGATTAGATGTGATAATGGGACTGAGTTCAAAAACAAAGAGATGAATTAGTTTTGTGAGATGAAGGGTATTTTGAGATAATATAATGTAGCTAGAACTCCTCAACAAAATGGAGTTGCATAGAGGAGAAATAGGACACTAATTGAGGCTGCTAGGACTATGCTAGCTGTTCTAAGTTGCCTACTACTTTTTGGGCATAAGTAGTTAATACTGCTTGCTATGTGCAAATAGGGTGTTAGTAGTTAAGCCTCATAACAAGACCCCTAATGAACTTTTTCATGGTAGAACACCAACTTTAAGTTCTATGAGACCATTTGGGTGTCCTGTTACCATTCTCAATACCATAGATCACTTAGACAAATTTGATGGTAAGGCTGATGAAGGTTTCATTGTTGGATACTCTTTAAATAGTAAAGCCTTTAGAGTATTCAATAGTAGAACAAGGATAGTGAAAGAAAACTTGCATATTAGGTTTAGTGAGAGTACACCTAATGTTGTAAGTAGTGGACTAGATTGGCTATTTGATATTGATGCACTAACAAGAATAATGAATTATGAGCCAATTGTTGTATACACATAGTCTAATGGTTTTACAGGTACAAAAGCAAGTGATAATGCAGGTTAAGCTAGAAAGGAGACAGAACCTGTCAAGAATTATATTTTGCTACCATTATGGACTGCTGATCTACCATTTTCCCAAGATCTAAAGAGTTCTCAAGATGATGGATCCAAACCTTCAAGTGATGATGAAAAGAAGGTTGATGAAGATTCAAGAAAAGATAGTGAAGGTATTAATCAAGAGAAGGAAGATAATGTTAACAGCACTAATAATGTTAATGCTGCTAGCACAAATGAAGTTAATGCTGTTGCTGGAAAAAAGGCATTGAACTTCCACTTAATCCAAATATGCCTGAATTGGAAGATTATAGCATATTTGACTCCTCAAGAAATGATGAAGATAATGGTGCAGAGGCTGACATAAACAATTTGGATACAACAATCCAAGTCAGTCCTATTCCAAATACAAGAATTCATAAAGATCATCCTCTTGATCAACTGATTAGAGATTTGCAATTAGCTACACAAACAAGAAGGATGTCAAAGAGTTTGAAGGAACATGGGTTTGTTTGTACTATTCAACAAAGAATAAACCACAAAGACCTTTAAAACTGCTTGTTTACTTACTTTTTATCATAGGAAGAACCCAAAAAGGTAATTCATGCATTGAAGGATCCTAGCTAAATAGAGGCTATGCAGGAAGAGTTTCTACAATTCAAGTTATAAGAAGTTTGGACTTTAATGGATTTACCATATGGAAAAAGGGCTATAGGCACTACATGGGTTTTTAGGAATAAAAAGGATGAAAGGGGAATTATGATAAGAAATAAAGCAAGATTGGTTGCTCAAGGGTACACACAAGAAGAAGGGATTGACTATGATGAAGTCTTTTCCCCTGTTGCAAGAATTGAAGCAATTAGGCTATTTTTAGCTTATGCTTCATTTAAAGACTTTGTGGTGTATCAAATGGATGTAAAAATTGCTTTTGTCTATGAGAAGATTGAAGAAGAGGTGTATGTATGTCAACCACTAGGATTTGGAGATCCAGACTTTCCTAATAGAGTATACAAGGTTGAAAAAGCACTGTATGGACTACATCAAGCCCCTAGAGCTTGGTATGAAACCTTGTCAACATATCTGTTGGACAATGAGTTTCAAAGAGGGAAAATTGACAAAACCTTATTCATCAAAAGGCACAAAGGTGATATTTTGTTGGACTAAGTTTATGTAGATGATATCATCTTTGGTTCAACAAAGAAGGATCTATGCAATGCATTTGAAAAGTTGATGCATGAGAAAACACTTCATGGATTCTTAGAAGTTATCGCTGCTCAGGTACATAATGGAAATTATGCTAAGTGGTTAGTATTGGTAGTATAATGTTACCACTGCTAGTTACATGTTCGACTGTTCCAACAGTTCTCTTTAGCACTTTGTTACCATTCTTAATTACTTCCCATAGGGAGTAATCAGTCATAAGAAAGTATTGTTCTATCCTCATTAACCAGAGATCATAGTCTGCTGGGTTGAGAATAGGAAGTCTTGCAGTCAGATTGGTAGTAGTGGTTCCTGCCTCCATCTTATCACTTGAGAATTAGATCTAGGATGTATTGGTTGTTTCTTCTTATTCAAAGCTTCACAACAAGCTCTGATACCACTTGTTGATCCCAATGAATAGATCTTTAACTCCTTAGCTTGATGTAAGGTTTAGTATCCTTGGATAAATCCAAAAATACTAAGAATGAAACTTTGAGTGAATGATATAAACTATGCGGAATCTAGTTTATATTACTAAGAAGTATACTCAATGAAATAGTAAAGTATGTTTAACACACATAAAGATATAACCAACACAATAAGCTTCAATATATTAATACGATCACTCTAATGAAGTGATAGGGTTTACAACCTTGAAGCTATGAATTCTATGGAAAACTGATATCTAAAACCATAATCTAGGATCTCCTTTTATACACTAAAGAGTCCTTTACAAGATAACTACAAATCTTTTAAACTTCTATAAGATATCAACATATCTTCTAAATATATAATCTTGTACATATCTTCCTATCTTTATAGAATATATACTTTGAACAAATCCATGCATATCCCTTCACACGTCTTTATCTTTATGCAGTCTTCAGTCTTCAGTCTTCAGTAGTATTAACTTCTTCTTAGCAGTATTAAGTTAGTACTGGAACTATCACTAACAATTTATTTAGCTCTTCTTCTTATACTTATTTTTCTTTTTTTGCAGATTGTTCTTCAACTGACTCTGAAACTTTTCCAATCTTTTGTCTTTTAGCAGGTAGCTTTTGAAAATCAAATCCAGATGTTTATATGTATAAGTCAATTATTGGTTCATCGATGTATCTTACATCTTCAAGACCTGACATCATGTTAGCAGTATGTGCCTGTGCTAGATACTAAGTCAATCCAAAGGTTTCACATCTTCATGCTGTAAAAAGAATTTTTAGGTACTTAAAAGGTCAACCAAAATTGGGATTTTGGTATCCAAAAGATTCTCCTTTTAATTTGGTAGCATACACTGATAGTGATTATGCTGGAGCAAGCTTAGATAGGAAGTCTACAATAAGAGGTTGTCAATTCCTTGGATGCAGATTAATATCATGGCAGTGCAAGAAACAGACAGTGGATGCAAATTCCACAATAAAAGCTGAATATGTGGTTGCTTCAAGTTGCTGTAGACAAGTGCTTTAAATTCAAAATCAATTACTTGATTATGGGTACAATTTTATGTATACCAAGATCTTTATTGACAATAACAATACTATTTTAAAAATCTTGTTTTTCATTAAAAAACAAAGCATATAGAGATTAGACATCACTTTATTTGAGATTGCAATGAAAAGAAATTGATTTAAATGGTTAAAATCCATACTGACAAGAATGTTGCAGATTTACTTACAAAAGGTTTTGATGTACGTAGATTCAATATTTGATTGCTAGTATTGAAATGTTAAATCTATAAAATCTTTTATCTCTTTATGTTTTTGAAAAGTTTTGTATAAATTAGTACTATCATTCAGGACATTAAAAGTTTCGGCTGCTAAGTATAATTAGAACTGCTGGTTATACATAATACTGCTGAGTTAATACTGTTAGTTATACTTAATAATGCTGGTATAATTAATATTGTCATAATTGAGAAAATTGCTATGGTTTGTATTTTCTTGGTTTTTGGACTAACATTTTGAAGAAAAAGCAAAAAAAGTGTTAGATTGATGATGGAAAAGCTGGTTATTAGAGAAAAAAGACAGATAGTTTTGGTGAGTAAAAGAATTGAGAGAGTTGGTGAGAATAAAAACAGAAAGAGAGATGTGTGAAATAAAAACAGACAGAGTGATTTGGTGAGTAAAAGAATTGAGAGAATTTGTGTGTCGGTGACCAATAATCGCTTCACTTCATGATGAACACAAGAAAAATAAGACAAGGAGATATGTCACACCCCGCCAAGGCGAAAACGCGAGGCATAACGAGAAAGGATATCATCAAAACACAATGGCGTCTATATAGAGAATTCTACATGCAATAAATAAGCAAAGTATAGACACAAAGTGTCATAACAATACCCATAAACTAACCAAATCTAAAAGGCGTCTTTATTGATGAAACGATAGTTCTCGCCAATAGAAAGACATGCAACATTTATTCATAATCCAAACAATGCAAAATTCAAGACAATAAAGCAATAATCTCCACGACATCCTACAGTCTCTTTCTAGCCACTTCTCTCTCTATCTTATTCCTATGTTGCTCACCTAAAAATGATGCTTAAATGCCAACATAATGTTGGTGAGAGTCATAGGTTTAAGACACATATAAAACTTTCATACAATTGTTGCGATTACTAAAACAATTCATAACAACCATAAACTGGGTAGGCATACCCATCCGATCCCATATCACCACACTAAGTAGGTGTACTCATCCGCTCCAAAATTACGTCACTTACGCACCTAAAAGTCTACAAGCTGGAACTTATACTTAGGCCTGGACCCACACATTATTGAGTATTATTTCAACCCTTTAGTTGGATTTGATTGAGTAGTAAACACCACTCTCCAACCGAACTCACATACCTCAAAACAACTCCAATTGATCACAAAGCCATGGAGCGTATCACATCATAAATCAATAACCACATAACACATAATTACAGCAACTAAAAACATTTAAACTCATAGCATCATTTTCACCCCAAGAAAACATAAGAAAAATGGGCTATGAAACTCACCTGATTGCTTTGCAGCTTCCACAAACACTAGCACAAATCTAAACAACAAAACAACACGTGTTACACGCTACTAAGCCAAAAGCTTAAGCACATGTAACAATCATATGATGGATGTCTAAGGTGTTTAATTACCCTCATGGGTCACCCCGACACCATGCCCGTCATTAACCAATTCGTTTACACACTTTTTCAAAGTTCTACCATTTACCCGAAAATGCAGAATTTTAGTGTCACTTTACCATTTTCTAAACCACACCTACTGACCTTTATAAATTTTACCAAAAATCACAGGTTCAATATCATGTGTTTACTATCCCCATGATTTTTCCACTAATTTATTTCCACTCTTAAGTGCCCCAAATAAAATCAAACTTTTAACTACTCAGTTTTCGGATTCTGAGCGACACACTAAGAAAGTTTTCGGACACAAAACCAGTACTTAGATCCAATCCGAAGCTTACTTTAGGGGGATTTTTAATAGAGACACATGAACTAAACTCCTGGTATGTTGGGTAAGTCATAATCAAATTTTAAGTGGGGGTTTTACACCTCGTAATCTGACCTAAATCTGACCCGAATTTACTGCTTTGAAAAACTTTTCTTGTAACCAACATTTGAATGACTTTCCGACCTTAAAATACTTTCGCAGTGCTGGTTGTTTGGAATAGACTCTTGAGTACATAATAAAACACGGAAACTTGACAAAAACTTATTACCATCATCTAGATAAACAGCCGAACACGCCCGCCTAAATTCTGCCCTAATCAAAATTAAGATCTAACGCGATCTAAACCCTAACGAATACACCCATATGATTCTAATTAAACCCTAATCATTGTAATATGATTAAACATTCATTTATTTTACAGTTTAATGAAACCCTAATTATCCATCTTAATAATTGTTACATGGATTAATGATTAAAACTAAACAAGGAAGATGATTTGTACCTTAAACTCTTGATTCTTGAACACAAAAATCCCTAACTTGAAAAATAATTTTTCTCTTCTCTCTTGCTCTTGAATTCAGCCGATTGAATGGTATGGGGAGTTGAAAAGTGATTTAGGGATAATAAGGTTTAGTATTTATAGGATTAAAGTCCAAGTTTGAGTCAAATTTGTTTCCTTTTTTCCTCCAAAACCCATAACCGGCCGATCTCTATCCTTTTTTTATTTTTATTTTTATTAATTACTTAATTATTTGCATTACCTTAAGTTTTTATAAAAACCTAAGCTTATTTGAGTATACCTTTTTGCGTAAACGCAATTTACTAGACTTTTAAAAATAAATAACTTTTCATTTTTATTAAACCTAACTTTCCAAAAATAGAAATTTCATTTCTTTCTTATTCTAACCACTAAATATCCTATTTCATCATAATTTTTACTAACACATAAATAACGTGACGTAATAATTACTTCTACATTTTAACGCAAAAACGCCCAAACCACCAAAAGTCATTTCCTTGCCACCAAAAGTGAACGAAAGGAACTTAACCAAATCCATCACCAATCCAATCCCAATGAGACGATCACGCTCAATGGATTGATTACCAACTCTCACATAATCCACATAACGCATATAAACACATAAACCATACATTACAACAAATTCATAAGTCACCACTAATGGTTTGACTAACCTGCTCAAGTCATGGTTGTCACAAGATATGAAAGAATTTTAAAGAGAAGTTAGAGAGAGAAATAGAGAGAGGAAAAGGAATGGTTGATTTCTAAGTGTGTGAAACAAATGAGACCAACACCCTCTCCACACTTGGAGAGGGGTATTTATACTTCCTACATGCGTCGGCCTATGAGGCTTTCTTTGGGCCATGTGGTGTTTGTTTCTTGGGCCGGGCTCGGGATTACTTTGGACCTTAGTCCTTAACACATATAATATTAGATTAATTTAACGAGCCCGATTCCTGTTCTAGCCTATTTAATAAATGACCGAGACCTAATATTCCTAATGAACGAACTTTATGTTCGACTCAATATTTTTTGAGGCTAACAATCTCCCCCGAAGTGAGTTCATTGTGACACTCCTTCATGAGATCAATGAGATTGCTTTTGTCTTTAAGCTCTTGTCTTTGTCTTGGTCTTTATGTTGTTGTAGGCTTGTTCCTTCATGCTTTGTGATCTTTGATCTTGAGCCTTTGTCATTGTCTTTTGAATTTGTCTTTATGTCCGAGATCTTTAAATCTTTATCATTCAGTCTTGATCGTCTTTGCCATCTTGCGATCTTGTGTCTTGACCAACATGCTCATACTTTGCATCTTCTTGAAAGCTTGCTAACAATCTCACTTGATAGACTTGATATCTTAAAGGAAGATCTTGTTTATTAGAGTTTGCGAAAGTCTTTGTCTTTAATTCTTAAGCTTTATTGATTTACTCTTGATGATTATAGTATGTCTTTTTAGTTTGAGCATGAGCATGTGGTAATGAATCCGACTTCAGCTAGAATGGGATACCGCCACCACCATATAACCTGCAAGTTTACGTTAGTGATAATCGACAGATATGGATGATAGTGTCTTTGTCACTTCGTCGAATAAGGTTGCAATAACCACGGTTCCCCGTTAATTAGTATAAATACTGCCTGTGATCATATAGAATTCAAATGAATCTTCTTGACAGGTTTCACAGCTGCACTAGCCGTTCTCGTTATCGAAGCATCTCAAAGCAAACAACACGGTAAGAGTGAATCAGATAGTTACTATATTTTTTATTAAATCGTTAATTCATTTTACTGGAACAGGTTTGATTCACATTGAATCGCACCATCGTTTCTTTCCAGTTGACACAAGTTTGATTCATATATAATCGCGCAAGTCACCTACCAAGAGCTTGTTTGATGTTGGCTCATGTAACACCCCTATTTTTGACATATAGCAGCGGAAGCTAATCTGGGGTATTACTTCATGCATCAAAAGACATAATCATAGAAAATGACTCAAAAGAGGCGTTTTTAAAAGATAAGTTATCATTCATTATTTCATCAGAGTTTTTACAAATAGAGGTCCTAAAATCTACATGAAAACATAAAGTTTGAATGATAACAGTTTAGCCATCTTCAAGTCCGTGCTACTTCGTGCCATAAGTTGCTCAAATACCTGAAATAAACATGCTAAAAAGGTCAACACAATGGTTGAGTGATATTCATAGGTTTATAGTAAACAGTTTGATACAAATCATCATAAACAGTGGTTACGTGGTTATACTCCATAATGGTGTAATAATTACAAACACATACAATTCATCTCATGAAAAAGACATATTATTTGCCCTATGTCATGACACGAGACTTGAGATAATCAATAAATCTCAAGAAGTTGCCCAACGTGTGCTTTGCCAAACACCGCATAGTGATTCAAATAATGTGAGTTGGTCACCAAAAAAAGTTATAGGTTTTTACACCTATCGAGAGAAGCTCAGTCCCATTTAGATCTATTCACAATATTAATAAAATGTTAAGATCGCGCTATACTCCGAAAAGTAATTAAACGGTTCATGATAGTGGGTCTTATGGAAAAAGTAAGGACTTAGGCAATAATATAGTCATACCTAGTTGGAAAAACCACTCGTTATTCATGGTTTATAGCATGTATATCTCCCTTATATTGGTTTATGAAACATTAGAAGATTTAAAATGCGAGGCTATGAACTCACCTTAACAGGGAAATTTGATTGATGGCAAAAGTATATCAAGTGAAAGTAACGGGGCCTGTCACGCAACTAGGGTAATATGTCAAGTTTATTGTGATGGTTTTGTTTCAAAACTTTATAAAGTTTAAAGTATTACTTTAGATTTATTAATTTTATGGATAATATTGTTATCACTGTTCTGGCCATCATAATTCATAGGTTGTAGTAAACGTTTGTGGAGGACAGGGACGATTTAAATCGTAAATCTAGCAAACTCGTCAAAACGTATATACCCAAATGCAACTCTCCTCACATAAGCTCCATAGTATCGTGATATGATTAAAATTTTATAGTTTCTTTCAAATGTTAAGTCGGCTGATAATACGTTAAATATCTAACGATATTGTTTTATAATGTGCCCGATCATATGATTTCAATAACGATTAATGTTGTCGGGTTTTAAATAAAATGGGTTTTTTATTATTACTATATATTTTTTAATTTATATTAATAATATTATATCTTATATTTTTAAGTTTGCCAAAAATGGCAATACATACCCCCATTGGTTTATAAGCTTTTAAAGTTTTAGTCTTCTATATAATAAGTATTATAATATATTAAAACTTTACTTTGAAACTTGGGCAAGTAGGTCCTTATAGTTTTAACTTTGAAATAATGACATTTTTCAGCCCCCTCTAGTTATAAATTTTAGAAAGTTACGGATATATACCTATGCATAGAAAAACATTACAAATTAAGTCAAAATTGCCATGCAAGCGTAATTTAGGTTCCAAATATATTTGCAGGTTATAGAAAAAAATCTTATTTTAATAAGCTAAAATAGATTGTTTCAATGTAACAACAGTTTAGAAAAAGGATTGTTAGCTAGAAAAATCAAAACGGGTCGATTTTCGAGTTTTAACCAACAACACATGGGGTTTGAGGATTCAAGGCTTCAAAACAAGAGTTTATATATTATCTTAAGAGTCTGATGAACATTTTAAAACAGATTATGGCTTATGAACAGATTAAGCTTACTTGAGCTTGAAATCGGTGGAAATTAGGTTTTTCGGGTTAGTAATACGCTAGTTATGGATTCAAGCCTTCTCTCTTGAATTCTTGGCTTGTATTTTGATCTTAGGGACCTTCTAGTTCTTTCCTTGGTGAGCTTAGAACTCATTTTGGGTTGTAATGAGAAGATTTGAGGTGTGATTTGAATGGGGTGCATGTTTTGGCTTATATAGGGCTCATATGAGCTTGGTGCCCAAGTTTTCTTGGTGGCTAAGGGTCAAGGGCTATAGAGTTGTAACTAAGGAAGCCTAGTGATGAGTATGGGAGGCTATGGAGGTAGCAATACAAGGTGGAAGGATGTTGAGGGGGTTCAGTTACAAAGGGGTGACAAGGAGGTGACAAGATAATCTTGGTGGCCAAGGGTGGTGATGGAGGTGCTTGGTTGCTTGCTTGGTGACATGGTGGTGAGGTCATAGAGGTTCTTGAGGTGCTAGGTTGCTAGCTAAGGTATAAATGGGTCAAAAATGAAAGAATAAGGGTGACAGGTGGTTTAGGGTTTCGAGTTAGAGTTTTTGGTCTTTAAAATATGTATTAGGGTTTTAGGATTAGGGTAATTAGGGTTTAAGATTAATATTAGAGTTTAGGATTAAGGTTTAAGGTTTAAGGTTTAGTTTTAAGGTTTAGGGTTTAGTTTTAAGTTTTAGGGTTTAGTTTAAGGTTTAAAGTGAAATTAGGGTTTTAGAGTTTTGTTTAAGGTTTAGGGTTTTAGATTAGGGTTTTATGATGACTTAGGGTTTACGTTTAGAGTCTAGGGGTTATGCATTAAGTGTTTGTACCTTGTGCTAAAGTGGTAGTAAGAAACTAAAGTGATTTAGGACGTAAAATAACCTAGTTTGGCTTTCTTTCATTTTGACTTGTACATTAGGCTTTAGAAAGTTGTAACTTGATTTAGGAGGGAAAAGATGTTCAAATGTTGTGAATTGTACACTTTTCCACATGCTTGAAGTCTTGCACATTCATTTTATATGTATACATTACATATAATTAAGGTTTTGATATAAACATTTAACGTTTAAAGCTTGTTTTGAAATAACGTTGTAAATGGTACGTTAAATGGATAATTTAATTGGTAAAATAATATTATGATATATACTTGACATATTAGGATGTTTACATGATGTAAATATAGATATAGATGGCATTGGTAGAGGTTGCGTGAGCTCGTTTACTTTTAGAGATGCAAGTTACGTTGCATAATGAGATAAAGCAAAAATTTCCCTGTAAAAAGATGGTATATATATAATAGATGGATATTACAGTGCATCTAATTTAATTGATGGATAATTACATTGATGAAAATTACGGGTTGTTATAGTCTCCCTCCCTTAAAAGAAATCTTGTCTCGAGATTTAGTTGGATGCCAGAGTGATGTTTGAAAACAGATGTGGATACTTGGCACGAATTTGATCTTCGCATTCCCATGTAAATTATGGTCCTCTTTTAGAGTTCCGTCTTACTTTGACTATAGGAATACGGGGATTTGTTTTAGTTGCTTGACTTCTCGATCCATGATCTCCACTGGTTCTTCTACAAAGTTGAGTTTGTCATCAAGTCGAAGCTCTTTCATTGGAATGACAAGGGATTCATCAGATAAGCATTTCTTTAGATTAGAAATGTGGAAAGTACTGTAGATATTACTGAGCTCTTCAGGAAGCTCAAGTATATGCCACTAGGCCAATCCGTTCAAGGATTTTGAAAGGTCTAATGTACCGAGGGTTAAGCTTTCCTTATTTTCCGAATCGGATGACACCTTTACAATGTGACACTTTTAACATAACACGATCTCCAACTTGAAATTCTAATCGCTTTTGTCTTATATTGGCATAACTTCTCTGCCGGTTTCTTGCAGCTTGCAAGTGTTGTTGAATTTGTACTATCTTTTCGATGGTTTCATGGATTATTTCTGGTCCCGTAAGTTGAACATCTCCAACTTCGGCCCAACAAATAGGTGATATGCACTTTTATCTATAAAGTGCCTCAAATGGTGCTGCCTTATTACTGGCATGGTAACAGTTATTGTAAGAAAATTCTACTAATGGTAAGTGTTTTTCCCATCCTTTTCTAAAATCTATAACATAGGCTCGAAGCATGTCTTCGAGTGTTTGGATGGTTCTTTCACTTTGTCCATCAGTTTTAGGATGATATGTCGTACTCATGTCTAATTGAGTACCCAAAGCATTCTGTAATGATTGCCAGAATCTGGATGTGAAATGACTATCACAATCCGAGATGATAGATATTGGCACTCCATGCCGGGAGACTATTTCTTTTATGTGTAACCTTGTAAGGGTTTCCATACTATCTGTCTCGCGGGTAGGAATGAAATGTACAGATTTGGTGAGGCGATCGACAATGACCCAGATTGTGTCATGTCCATTTAATGTTTTGGGTAGTTTTGTGATGAAATCCATTGTTATTCTCTCCTACTTTCACATAGGAATCTCTGGTTGTACTAGTAAGCCGGATGGCTTCTAACATTCTGCCTTAACTCTAGAACATGTCAAACACTTGCCAACTGTTGGGAATAAATCTTCATCAAGAGTTAATACTGCCAAGGTATAACTAACAGTACTAATGGAGTTAGTACTGCCAGTATAAACTTAGTACTGTCAGAGTTAGTTAAGACTGCTAGAAGAAAGGTTAATACTGCTGATGGTCAAAGCTGTTGACTTGGAGATAAGGATGCAATGAGATAAATATGGAATGTATATCTTTTATATTTTAGGAAGATTTGTATATGATTATAATTGTGATTGATCCTAAAAGTTCGGTAGTTATCTTGTAAAGGACTCCTTGTGGTGTATAAAAGGAGATCCTAGGTTAAGGTTTTTATATACGCTTAAGAGATAGAGATACATCTATGCTACAACATTTGCCTTTCTAGGGTGATAACGAATTTCACAATCGTAATCTGCAAGTAATTATAGCCAACGACGTTGTCTCATGTTAAATTCTTTCTGATCAAGGATGTACTGGAAGACTTTTATTGATCTGTGTAAAGATTTCATTTGGTTTCCATCAAGATTAGTGTCTTCATTATTTTAAGATGCGTCATACTTCTACTCCTTAATTCGAGATCATGTTGTGGTATAGTTTTTCTTATTAGGCTTAAGTTGTCGGGATGCATATGCAATACCTTGCTCTTCTGTTGCATTAACAACGCTCCCAAGACGTTGCTTTTGCTCCTCGCTCCCCGCTCCCGAATGGGGATTTGATTACATTATACACATAAATAAGCAGTTGAATTCTGGTTAATTAGAAGTGTTGGATGCCTGGGCTTAGGTCGAGTATACTTTGAGGAGGTTGGGAGTTGGGGGTTATTAGCTGTTGACGGGGGGGTGGTGTGGGAGGTGATTTGTTCATTTAATACGCTGGGGGCGACGGAGGAGGCCAGTAAGGTGGGGTTGTGGTTAGGGGGATCGTGGTAAATGCGCCTGGGGGGGCGGGCGCCACTGATCACCCACATGTGTGAGCACACAACCAACAAATGATTTACCGGCAGTCCCGGTTTGTTTTTCTTTCTCTTTAGGTTAGTCTTCATCACGGTCAAAGCACTTCTTTGCCTCCTTCTTCCGTCTTCCTTTGCAATTTTGCAATTCTTCTCTCCCTGAGAAAACCCCGAAAGGGAAATCTTTGATAACCCACTTTGATATATAACTGGTGGCCCTAGAAGTGACGCGTATGTCTATAGGTTGTAGTAGGAGATGTCCATCCAATTCTTAATTGCTTCAATCTTGGCTTGTGGTCAACATGAAGTCCTTTTGACTATCAATTTAAGTGTTCCAAGAAAATTGCACGAATACGAATCCAGGAAATCAAACTTGGAGAGAGAACTTGGCTATTTACATTACAACCTTCTCGTTTTCTTTGTGGTAATTCGAGGATTATTCTCAGATGATTTTCATGTGCTTCTTCTTTGTTACGGAGAGTAGTTGAGAAATATAATCGTTGTAGATGAATGGTCATAACTAATGATCTAACTTGGAGTGGTTTGATTCGTTCCTTTCGGCTTAAGGCATCTGCTAAAACATTTGCCTTTCCAGGATGGTAGCGAGTTTCACAATCATAATCTGCAAGCAATTCTAGCCAACGACGTTGTCTCATGTTCAACTCTTTCTGATCAAGGATATGCTGAAGACGTTTATGATCAGTGAATACAGTACATTTGGTGCCATACAGATAGTGTCTCCAAATTTTAAGAGCGAACACTACTGCTCCTAATTCGAGATCATGAGTGGTATAGTTTTTTTCATTAGGCTTAAGTTGTCGAGATGCATATGCAATAACCTTCTCTCTTTGCATTAACACCGCTCCTAGATCTTGATGGGATGCATCACAGTAAACAACAAAATCGTCATTTCCTTCTGGTAATGCTAAGATTGAAGCTTCACATAGCTTCTGTTTAAGCAGTTGAAAAGCCATCTCTTGGTCTTTGCCCCAGATATACTTATTGTTCTTCTGGGTTAGTTCAGTCAAAGACTTTGCAATCTTTGAGAAATCTTTGATAAACCTCCAATAATAGCCGGTGAGTCCTAAGAATTGACGTATTTCTGTGGGTGTAGTAGAAGATGTCCAATTCTTAACTGCTTCTTGGCAGGGTCAACATGAAGTCCTTGACTATCAATTAAGTGTCCAAGAAATTGCACGATACGAATCCAAAAATAACACTTGGAGAACTTGGCATACAGCTTCTCTTTCTTGAGTAATTCTAGGATTATTCTAGATGATTTGTGTGTCCTTCTTTGTTATGAGAGTAGATGAGAATATCATCAATGAATACTATTACAAATTTGTCCAAGTATGGTTTACACACACGGTTCATGAGATCCATGAATACAACAGGCGCGTTAGTTAAACCAAATGGCATCACTTGAAATTCATAGTGTCTGTATCTTGTTTTGAAAGCAGTCTTGGGAATATCTTCACCCCTGACTCTCAGTTGATGATAGCCTGATCTTAAGTCAATCTTCAAGTAGACACTCAAACCTTGAAGTTGGTCAAATAATTCATCAATCCTGGGTAATGGGTAACGATTCTTTACAGTAAGTTTATCCAACTCCTGGTAATCGATACACATCTGAAAGATCTGTCTTTCTTTTTAACAAATAAGACAGGAGCTCCCCAGGGTAAAGTACTTGGTCGGATAAAACCTCGGTCTGCTAACTCTTGAAGTTGATTAGATAGTTCCTGCATTTCTGAAGGAGCTAATCAATAAGGTGCTCGGGCTACGGGTGTCGCTCCTGGAATTAGATCGATTTGGAATTCTACTTGGCGAACGGGAAGAAGTCCAGGTAGATCTTCAAGAAAAACTTCCAAGAATTCTCTGACTACTGGGATATCTTCTAGTCTTTTCTCGTCTGACTTCTTTTCCATTACTTAGATTATGAAAACTTGACAACCTTGGGATATATATCTTTAGGTTTTTATACAAGATATGAGACTTAGTTGGGTTATACTTTGGTCACCTCGGATGATCAAAGTTTCACCATTGATTAGGATGTGGATGACTTTCTCATCACAGATAATTCTAGCATGATACTTGGATAACCAATCTATACCAATGACAATGTCGAAACTACCGAGTTTGATTGGCATAAGATCAATTTAGAAAGATTGGTTTAACAAATTCAGAATTGCACCCTAAATAACGGTGTTTGTGCTTACTAGGTTTCCGTTAGCCATTTTGATATTGTAAAAGGTATCTATTGTAATGGGTGGAATATTTAGCATAGATGCAAGAGATATGGATACGAATCTTTTATCGGCTCCATAATCAAATAATACTCTTGCTAGATGTTAGTTTAGAAGTAACATACCCGTGACTATGTTTGGGTCTTGGTGAGCATTCCTATCCCTCAGCATGCAGGCTCTTCCTTGGGCATTGTTGTTGGTGGTCTTTTGGCACTGATTTGCATAATTCCCTTTCTCTCCACAGGCATGACCAGTAACTATCACTGGTAGCAGATTACTTCCAGTGGCTGGCCCTTTGTTTCTACAGTTCTTGGTCAGATGGCCCACCTTGTTACAAGTATTACACTTAACAGTGCAAGGTCCTGTGTGATGCAGAGTGCATTTCTTACACAATGGACGGTTTTCAATATACCTATTGTTTTCAGTTGGAGTAACAGCATAAGACCTGAAGGTTTCCTGTCTTATGTTCTGTTGTGGTTGGTGATTATTGTAGCGGTTGTTGGTGTTGATGTTACGATAGTTGTTGTTGTTGAAAGTTATTCTGTCATCAAACTTTCATTTGTGATCACTTGATACTTGCACTGGAGTGTGCTTTGTTACCTGATCCATTAGCCTCTGGGCTATGTTAATGGCTTCCTCTAGAGTTTGAGGTTTAGAGGCGGTAACATTCCCTTCAATACTTTGAGGCAATCCTCTGATGAAAACTTCTATCATTTTTTCAGAATCTGGCACCATAGTAGGACATAAGGTTGCCAATTCTTGGAATCTTCTCACATATGTCTTGAGATCATTCCCCTTCACAGTCAGATGGTAAAATTCAACTTCCATCTTCTGGACTTCAGTTCGGGGACAGTACTTCTTTATCAACAACTTTTTGAATTTAACCCAGGTAATCTTGTAAGCTTCTTCTATCCCAATAGGTTGGGCAAAAGAATTCCACTAGGATAGAGCTTATTCAGTTAAAGTACCAGTATCAAACTTCACCTTGTAGTCTTCGGTACAATTGCTATGGGAAAACACTGATTCAGTTCGCTCAAACCAGCGGATAAGTCCAACAGCTCCTTCTGAACATTTGAAGTTGATAGGTTGGCAGCTCATGAACTCTTTGTAGCTACACTTTCTTGCTACATGAGCTTCTCTTTCTCCGGTGTTCCTATTAGTATTGTCAGTATTTGCCATAGTAGCAGCTTGTGCTCCCAGAGCTGCGGAAAAACTATCAGCAACTAGTTTCTTGATGGCGGCCTGAGTCATGGCTGGTGTTGCAGATGTTTATGTCCTTTTGGGAGGCATTCTATCAACATAAGATAACACGGAGTAAGAGTGATATTACAATTCAATGTGAAAATTTTCATACATAGTGGTATTGGAATCATTTGACATAGATACTTAATTGATACAAGTTCTAACAAAGTAATACACATCCCTTGGTATTACATTTGGAATCTAAGATTTTCATAGATGAACATTTAAATAAGCATTTGACTCATTAGATTCCTCGGGGACTGGTTCACTTCCCAGTGGTCGTGGTATGATCCATAATGATTTATCTAACTCTGGCGAAGAAGATATACTTATCAAATAGGGTAATCTCGGTGGTGGTGTTGTTGGACTAACCGGGTGAATGATAGATCCTACTATTGAATGGATGACGATATTGGAATGGGTGATTCAACAGGAGTCTTAGTGTCTTTAGGTGGTGGAATCTCTTCGGGAGGAAAGAAATATCAGGAATCAAACATTGGTGGTAGTGATAATACTGGAGATGGAGGCACGACAGTTGGGGGGTGGAATAGTAACTTGTGGTGGACTAATGACATCATATGCTTGCATAACCTTCATATAGGGGTCATTATGAAAAAGTAAAAGAGTTGGTGAAGCAATTGGAACTAAACCAGATGAATTATTTGAAGATTCAGAAGAAGTATTTTCCCGGTAAAGCTGGGAAATAGTCCGGGGAAGCCGGGATATAGTCCTGAAAGTTAGAGGAAAAAGCATCCTCAATATCGGAAGTAGTGTGGTTGGGAGAAGACATCACTCTGTTAACAACCCAGTGGTAATTAAACATAATGTTTATTTATTATAGTGTATAATAGTTATGTATCTTTACATACTATTTGGGAGATGTAGTGTCACGAAGGACTTTCTTGGATGGAAAAAGAAAAGTAGTTATAGTTAAGGTTTTAACCTTGTTCTCTATAACCGTGGCTCTGATACCAATCTGTAACACTCCCATTTTGACAAATATAGTAGCGGAAGCTAATCTGGGGTATTACTTCATAGTACAACAGTCATAATCATAGAAAATGAATCGTAAAGAGACGTTTTGGAAAATTTAATTATCATTCATTTATTCATCAGAGTTTTACAAAAAGAGAGGTCTCAAAATCTAGAAACATAAAGTTTGAATAATACAAATTTAGCCATCTTCAAGTCCGTGCCATAAGGTGCTCAGTTACCTGAGATAAACATGCTAAAAAGGTCAACACAATGGTTGAGTGAAATTCATAGGTTTATGATAAACAGTTTGAATACAAGTCCTAGTGGGTTACGTTGTTATACACCCATAGTTTGTAATAATTGCATATACAATTATCATGGAAAAACAGTATTATTGCCCTAAGCTCATGCAACCAAACATTAACATGGAAATCACCTTAGTGACATTAGTGAGGAATAAATATCCTCCGTGAAAGGTAACCTTGCCAAAGTTACTATCTATTATTCAAATATAGTGCTATTGGTACCAAAAGTATAGGCACACCAACGGGAGTCGTCACACCCCGATAGATCTATCCACAATATTCGCGTTCACTCGCAAGTGACTAATGGTTCATGATTAAGAAATATTGGCAGTAAAGGTGACTTAGGCAATAATAAATCAGGATAGCATACAGTTGGAAAAACACTCGTAATCATGGTTTATAACATGTATCCCCCTCGCGGGTTTATAAAAACATTAGAAGATTTAAAATGCGAGGCTATGAACTCACCTTAACAGGGGAAATCTGATCGATGGCAAAAGTATATGAAATAAAAGTAACGGCCTCGTCATGCAACTTAGGATAATATGTCAAGTCTTAGTGTGATGGTTTATGTTTCAAAACTTTATAAAGTTTAACGTATTATTAATTTATGAAAATATTGTATCACTGTTCGGGTCATCAATTTCAGAGGTAATGTAGTAAATCGTTGAGGAGCCAGGACACTTTAAATCGTAAATCCAACAAACTCGTCAAAACATATACCCAAATGAAACTCCTCACATGAAGCTCCCTAGTAACGTGATACGATAAAATTTTAAGTTTCTTCAAATGCTGTTGATGATAGATTACGTTTAATTATATAACGTATTGTTTTTAAACTGGCGTCGATCGATGATTAATAACGATAAATGTGTCGGGTTTTAATAAAATCAAGTTTTATAATATTAATATATATTTTTATAATTTATATAAAAATATTATATCTTATATTTTTAAGTTTGCAAAAATGGCAATATATACCCTTGATTTATAAACTTTTACAAGTTTAGTCCTTTATATATAAGGATATATAATTTATAACCTTTTAATTTAAAACTTGGCAAGATAGGTCCTTATAGTTATAAATTTAGGAAAATAACATTTTCAGCCCCTCTAGTTATAAATTTCAGAAAGTTACGATATATACCCCTAGCATGGAATATATTTGCAAAACAAGTCCAAAAAGCCATGCAAGCTTATTTTAGGGTTCCAAATGATATTTGCAGGTTATAGCTTATTAGAATAAGCTAAAATAAGAAGTTCTAACGTAACAAAAGTTTAGAACAAAGATTCGTTAGCTAGAAAATCAAAACGGGTCGTTTTTAGGGTTTTAACCAAAAACACATGGGTTTGAGGATTCAAGGCTTCAAACAAGAGTTTATATATGATCTTAAGAGTCTTATGAACATTCTAAAACAGATTATGAGCTTATTGAACAAGATTTAAGCTTACTTAAGCTAGAAATGGGTCGAAATGGGGTTTTCAAGTTCGTACGCCTAGATATGGATTCAAGACCTTCTTTCTATTGATTCTTGGCTTGTATTTTGATATTAGGGACATTATACTTCTTCCTAGTCGAAGCTAGAACTCCATTTGTGTTTGTAATGAAGATTTGAGGTGTAATTTGAATAGGGTGCATGTTTCGACTTTTATAGGGCTCATATGAGCTTGGTGCCTAAGTTTTCTTGGTGGCTAAGGGTTAAGGGTTGTAGATTTGTGACTAAGGAAGCCTAGTGATGAGTATCGGAGGCTATGGAGGTAGCAATGCAAGGTGGAAGGATGCTGAGTGGGTTCGATTACAAAGGGGTGACAAGGAGGTGACAAGATAATCTTGGTGGCCAAGGGTGGTGATGGAGGTGCTTGGTTGCTTGCTTGGTGACATGGTGGTGAGGTTATAGAGGTGCTTGAGGTGCTAGGTTACTAGCTTAGGTATAAATGTGTCGAAAATGAAAGAAAAAGGGTGACAGGTGGTTTAGGGTTTCGGGTTAGGGTTTTTGGTCTTTAAAATGTGTATTAGGGTTTTAGGATTAGGGTAATTAGGGTTTAAGATTAATATTAGAGTTTAGGATTAAGGTTTAAGGTTTAGGATTAAGGTTTAGGGTTTTGTTTTAAGTTTTAGTGTTTAGTTTTAGGTTTAAAGTGAAATTATGGTTTTAGAGTTTCATTTAGGGTTTAGTGTTTTAGATTAAGGTTTTAGGATAACTTAGGGTTTAGGTTTAGAGTTTAGGAGTCATGCATTAAGTGTTTGTACCTTGTGCTAAAGTGTTAGTAAGAAACTAAAGTGATTTGGGAGGTAAAATGACCTAGTTTGGCTTTCTTGCATTTTGACTTGTACATTGGGCTTTAGAAAGTTGTAACTTGATTTAGGAGAGAAAAGATGTTCAAATGTTTTGCATTGTACACTAGTACACATGCTTGAAGGCTTGCATATTCATTTTATATGTTTACATTACATATAATTAGGGTTTTGATATAAACGTTTAATGTTTAAAGCTTTTTTTGAAATAACGTTGTAAATGGTACATTAAATGGATAATGTACTTGGTAAAATAATATTATGATATAGACTTGACATATTAGGTTGCGTGAGCTCGTTTACTTTTAGAGATGCAAGTTACGTTGCATAATGAGATAAAGCAAAAATTTCCCTAAAAAAAGGTGGTATATATATAATAGATGGATATTACAGTGCATCTAATTTCATAGATAGATAATTACATTGATGAAAATTATGGGTTGTTATAATCTTTACGGTGAATACTTAAGTATCAATCAGATGTTCTAGCAAAATCACAAGGATGATGCATAGGACTCTTGCTAACAGCTTGTGAACTTGATGATTTTCAACAAGTGCTTGTAATGGAATGTGTCCTAATGAGATTTATTTTATTAATCTCTTGGCTCTAGACTCGATTAGTGTGTTTTGGTTTTAGTACTCGGATGCTAGAGCAGACTGCCACCTATTCAATATCAACTAACTCGGAGTGAGAAAGTCAATAGAAGTCATGTGTATCTTCGTGACAAATGAGACAAGTTTCTTTTAAGAGAAACCTGAATAGCCGGGGAGGGTTGTACATTGCATCACAGGGTCTATGATGTCGAATTCAATATCAAAATTCATCTTTGTGAAAAACAATAGATTATGTATTGACCAGTTTCTAACTAAGGTGTAGGGAGGGCTGCATTATTTTTACCCTTTATCCATACATTTCTTTTTCATTCTTCAACCCCTTCAATGCTTACCAAGACATCATTACTAACACCTTGTTGTGATTGTTCTAGTGTTAGCTCAATCTTAGTCGGCATTATTCCCTTATACACATTCATCTCCAATCATACCTAAGGACTGCTATTTCTAACTATGGGATGTCCTTGGGTATATCCCTCTGGTTCTGGTTGGATCATAGGACTAATGCCTAACCTAACCACATTATGACTTCAGAATCGTCGTGAATTAAGATGTTGTTAGGTATAAGATCGTAACCATAAAATCTTTTCTGAAGATTATCAATGACTTTGAGTCGATTAGATTACTTATTATTTTTAAGATCACATTTTAAACACATTTTAATTACATTTCTCCCCTTATTTTAAATTCTAAGTCACTTAGTTTTTGAAATACTATGTGATTAAAATTTGTCTTGAAAAGGCCATGGGGGAAAAATGTTGAAGCTTAGCATGAATTATTTGGAACTGTTTCATCTTGCTCCCCCTCAATTTTACATATGTTTGACACTAATAAAAATGATACCAAGTTGTAAAATCGATATAAAATTGAGGTTGAACACTTAGTCATCTTATAACTATCATTCTATTGAATTGTCATTATTATCTTGTTGTTATTAAGAGACTTTTTGGGAATGGTTTGAATACATAAGAATGGTTGTGATATGATGTATCCAAACTCATTAAACTTTGTTTTTCGAAACCCCTGAAGATGGAGTGTTGAACAATAATTTAGAAGAAGTTATGAATTGTCAGTGAATTTTCTTGAGAAATTGTGTTTCAACATTTGAAAACATCATGTTAGAAGATTCTCTTTTTTTTTTTTTTTTTTTTTTTTTTTTTTCTTTTATTTTTTTTTTCTCAACTCTAAGGGTAAGCGCACTTATGCGTACACTATCTTTTTCTTGAGCTCAAAATATTAAATGTTTTTATGACACAACTCAAGACGAGTAAAGTTGGATTTATCGGTTGTTAGGATATGTTACTTTATGGATAAAACTTCCTTGTTTGATGTCCGGGTTACATTACTTATTTTTGCACATAAGCATCAAGAAAAATTTAGAAATGACATGTTTTAAAAAGCATTTGAAACTCATGTTCGAACTTCATTTTACACGCCCGTGTTGATATTAATCAATATTTCGTAGGTACGTAAATGTTAACGATTCCATGAGACTGTCGAGAAGGAATTTTTTTTGAAACAATTTTTGGATTTATATGTTTTATATTTTTGTATTTTGCTTTTCTCAAAAATATGTACAAGTTGATGTTTGATGGATTATCAAGCAGATTCGTTTGTCAGAACCTCCAGTTCTGCTGGAGTCAAACATCTCATACCAATTCGTCTGACAAGATACTGAAACCTATCTTCGGGTAAGGCTTTAGTAAACATATCAGCTAATTGGTATTCAGTTCTGACAAAGTACAATTCAATTATACCGTTTTCAACCTGTTCCTTGATAAAATGATATCGAGTATGGATGTGCTTGGTACGGGAGTGCTGCACGGGGTTGCATGAGATTGCTATGGCTGACTGAGAGTCGCAGTACAATGGTATCTTGTTGTAGTTTAAGCCATAATCTTTAAGCTGTGTCCTCATCCACATTACTTGAGCACAACTTGCAGATAATGCCACGTACTCAGCCTCTGCTGATGACATTGCAGTACAGTCTTGCTTCTTTGACATCCAGCTGACTAACTTATCACCTAGGAACTGTTAGTTCAAAGCCAGAATCCTTCAGATACCAGAGTCCCATGTTAATGGTACCCCTTAAGTATCAAAAGATCCTTTTAACCTATTTGAGGTGTTTTTCAGTCGGTCTTGCTTGATATCTTGCACAATAACATACTGCTTGCACTATTTCTGGACGACTAGATGTCAGATACATGAGTGACCCGATTTTACTATGGTAGTCAGTTTGGTCTATGGGTTCACCACTCAAGTCTGCATCTAATTTAGGTTTGGTAGCTATTGGTGTACCAATGCTTTATCCTTTTTCCATACCATGTTTTTTAAGTATCTCTAAAGTGTACTTGGCCTGATTGATAAAGATACCGCGTGGGGATTGGTGGATCTGACGTCCTAAAAAGAATTTCATTTCCCCCATTAAGGACATCTCAAATCTACTGTGCATTAATTTTTCAAATCGTGTAGAAAATTTAGGGTTTGTAGACCCAAAAATGATGTCATTGACGTAAATTTGCACAAGTAGAATGTCCTCCCTGTATTTTATCGTGAATAGAGTTGGGTCAATTGTACCTTTAGTAAAACCTTTGGACATTAAGAAATTTGAGAGTTCATCATACCATGCTTTGGGAGCTTGTTTCCATCCATATAGAGCTTTCCTTAGACGGTAAACCTTTTCTGGATGATCAGGATCAACGAACCCGTTTGGTTGTGCAACATAAACCTCTTCCTTCAATAGACCATTAAGAAATGTCATTTTCACGTCCATTTGATAAATTGGAAAAGACTTGTGTGTAGCATATGCGATGAAAATCCGAACAGCTTTCAAGCGAGCAACTGGAGCAAATGATTCTTCAAAATCAATACCCTCTTTCTGAGCGTAACCTTTAGCTACAAGTCGTGCTTTGTTGCGAATTACAGTTTGGTCTTCATCCTTTTTGTTTTTCCATAACCACTTTAGCTTGATTACGTTCTTGTGAAAGGGTTTGTCAATGAGTTCCCAGACTTGGAATATGTCAAACTAATTAATCTCTTCCTGCATTGCTTCTATCCATGCAGAATTAACCATTGCTTCCTTAATGTTTTTTCGGTTCAGCTGTACTCATGGTGAGTGCGAACATAAACATTTCAGGATCAGTTGCAAGTTGTCGTTTTGTTTGCACTGGCTTGGATGGATCTCCATGAACTTGAGTTCACGGGTGTTCTTTTGTCCATCGGTATTCAGAATCTTGAGGTTGATTGAAGGTATGCATACTTGAAGTACCAATATTGCGTGAGGAAAACTCAACAACTTCTTGTACTAGTGTACAGAAAGGATTCGTAAATTCATGTTCTGTATCGTCTGCTTGATTATCGTTGTTTTCCTCAGTATGAGCATTTGTTGGAGTTGTTGGTTCTGATGTAGGTTGAATATTCGTTGAAGGGTGTGTGTCTTGTGGAACAGAATTGTCGTTGGGAGAAGGAGACTTGTTGACACGAGAAGTACCCGTATTGAAAAATTCATCATACAAAGGACCAAATAATAAATCCAACTCTTGTTGTGATGGAACAATTGTATCTGCTGAAGGAGAAACATTTTGTAGTTGTAGGTCGGGGTCAGAGTTGTCATAGTTTGACTCCTTTTTGTCGCTAGGGAACGAGGCCAAAAGTGTCATTAGCAACAGACATCTTTGACATCTCTTTGATCTCATCAAATATGAGATGGATGGATTCAACTATCAATCTTGTTCTCTTGTTGTAGACATGGTATCCCTTTTACTGAGTGGAGTATCCTACCAAAATGCGTGAATCCCCTTTTTCTTTCATCTTATCTAAATTTTCACCATCTCTGGTTAGGTAACAAGTGCAACCAAAAATGTAAAGGTGTTTAATTGAAGGTTTTTTGTCATTGATGATGTGATATGCCATTTTCTCATGTGTCAGGATAATGATAGATCTGTTTTGAGTATAGCATGCGGTTGCAATTACTTCAGCCCAAAAGAACAAAGGAAGTTTAGAAGCTGAAAGTATCATTTCAAGCAGCGTCAACCAGAGTACAATTTCATCTTTCGACAACACCGTTCTGTTCAGGTGTTCGAGGAGTGGAAGTTTGATGCTTAATTACTTCTTCTTTGAAGAATGGATGGAGTGTCTTATTTAAGAACTATGTGCCTCTGTCAGTTCGAACATAAATTACTAGGGCTTGAAGATTCCGTTGAATCATTGTGAGAAACTCTTTTAACACTTCTGGTGTTTCATCCTTAGATCTTAGAAATAGAGTCCAAGTATATCTGGAGTAGTCGTCTACAATTACCAGAATATATTTCTTCCCATTTATGCTAGCAACCTGCATTGGACCACATAAGTACATATGAAGTAAATTTAACCGTCCTTTTAAACTTGGAACAGTCTTTGTCTTGAATGAACTTCTTTTTGATTTACTCATTTCACAAGAGGAACGTAGTTGATCCTTAACATATTTTAGTTTTGGTAAACCAATCACGACATCCTTCTTTAAAAGCAAGTTGATGTAGTCGAAGTTAAGATGAGAAAGTCTTCGATGCCATAACCATGCTTGAGTTGGTAAGGCTTTAGCCATGAGACATAGTGGAGTTGATGAAGTTGTTTCTTGAATGGAAATTGTATAGAGATCAGATCCACAATTACCAGTGAGTAAATCATTTCCTTGAAGATCTCTAATAAAACACGTAGATTTCCAAAAAGCAACCTCCAAATCTGCATCACAAATATGACCTCCAAATCTTTTTGATTTACTCATTTCACAAGAGGAACGTAGTTGATCCTTAACATATTTTAGTTTTGGTAAACCAATCACGACATCCTTCTTTAAAAGCAAAATAAAATTGCACAGTAGTGATAGATTGCCCGTCATGTGCTTTGTGCAATACCGAAGTAACAATGATATTTATGGGGGGGGGGGGATTGAGTTGTACAATAGGCATAGAGAATTAGAGGACGTGGGAATTCATGACTTATTGGTTCCTCAAGGGTGGGTTAGTTTCAGTCATGAGTTATCTAGTATGACATTATCAATGCAAAATACGAAATTTCTTTTGCACACTTTCATTCCTAAATTTAGGCACCCATTTCATTTTTGTCTTAGAAACCCATTTATATCCTGATGGGCATTGTTGTTCTATCCACCATTTCTACTCCTTACTAGTTTTCTCATATAGCATCCTATAGTAACTCTTGGAATTTGTAATAGTGGATTCTGATGCAACTATTTTCTTACGATATGTTGCAACAGATTTGTTCGCTTGACTCTTGGGTTTTCTAGTACTAATAGGCACTACCTTAGGCTTCTTAGTTCTAGATTCACGTCATTCAAATACTTAGAAACACAAGCATCATGATTCGAATTAAATACACATTTCCACATGTAGCACACACAACATTAACATTTGAATTTTTGGAATTTAAACTGTCATTACACGCAGTTACAGACTTTGTTTGATTATAAATACTAGAAATCCTATGGTAATCTTCTACTTTAGTCTTCTTAAACATTACTTGACTAGTGTTTGGCACGACCTTATCTTTCATTTGAGTGCTCCTAGGCTGTGGTCAGCTAACATTAGTTTTGTGAGCTACTCTTGTAGATGTAGACACGCGAGGATTAGTATTCCTATAAGTCTTAGGCAACTGTTGCGCTCTAGTTTTTGTTGTACTACTGTCAACTTGATACATGCCTGGTTTAATCACATTTGTGTTTCTTACAGCTTGCGTTGCTGTTTGAGGCAAATTCTGTGAAGTGACTGTTCTGGATAAACCTCTGACTCATTTAGTTTTAGGGACCCGCTTTTTTCTTTGGAAAAATTTTTCTCGCTGGAGAGTCTGAAAAGGGAGCCAGTTTTCCTAAAACTAATGGTTTTGGAATCCTTTGAGCATTTGGTTGTCGAATAACAGATGGTTTATCAAACTTAGTTTCCATATATTTTCCTTTGCATTTATCAATGAGTTTCTTTAACTCACATATGGCAATGTTCTTGTCTTGCAGTTGAGCTTTCAAATCTTGTATTTCAAAATATTGTTCACGTTCTTTTTTAAATACATTTGATGCTTTTGTTTGCAAACTGTGTCATTTTTCATTTGTTCTTGACATTGTTGTAAAGAGAGTTTAAGAGAAATCGAGTGTTTTTCTAATTTAGCAAAACTTTGTAAAAGCTCGGTATAAACTTCTTTACTAACAAATTCAATTTGTTTTGAAAGCTTTTATACAAGACAGTCACATTCCTTAACTTTATGAAGATATAAGCATTGCAATTCAGTGTGCGCATCTAAATCAGATAACAAATGCAAATAAGAACACATAACATCATTAGACACACATTCTTGCAAGAGCATATCATACATGTTTGAAAATTCTGCCTTATCAGATTCAAGTTCATCAATTTCATTTTCAAAGGATTCAACGTACTTTAAATCAGCATGCATTTCTTTCTTAAGTTCATGAACAAATGCGAAACTATCATTATGAGTCTTAAGGGCAAGACACATCAAACATGTCTTAATCAGGATTTCCATATCTTGAGCAGTTGGGGCACGAAAATGATCTTTAGAATGCTTCACCCAAGCTTGATCGACAAGTTCTCTAAGATGATTTAGCGTTATTTGTCAGGAACACTTATACGTTTGTCTGACTTTTGCTTATTGATTTGGACAAGGTAAGAAAGCGATGTTTTTGATAAATTAATTTGGTTTTGTTTTACACAGAAATGATTTTCTTCCACATTTTTCTTCCTTATTCAATTTGCATATGCTATCTAAATAAGTTATTCCTGGGTCGGGGGTTTAATAATTTCATTAAAGACTATTTAACTTTGTATTAGTATAGGGTTTCACTAAGTCTTGATTTAATTTTGATCGACTCACTTTCTTCTAAGAGTAGAACTTCTTCATCTCTTCCCTATCGGGGACGAGTCTGTTTGCAGGATCAGATTGGTCATGTGGGATCTCATACAAACATGGTTTCTCATTTTGAGCCTTTTTGAGGTACATTGGATTAGCAAAGGTAGGTCTTCCATTAAATGTAGGGCATTTGGGTGCTAACATATGAATGGTTTGGATTGATTGACTCCTTTTGTAAACAATTTCATTCAAAAACTTTAATTGGTTTTCCATTGAAATCATTTTGTCAATATCTTTTTCTTCCTTAAGTTTCAAATCCGTTATGACCTTTGTTTTCTCTTTGACAAGACCTTCGTAATGTGACTTAGTTAAAAGACTCTGTTTGACTAACTCATCGTGTTTCTCTTGGACAACTGAAATTTTGTAGGCTTTAAGTTTTAAACCTTCTTTTATGTCAATGTCCTTTTGAGCTAATAGTCCTAGAGTTTCATTTAACTTACGTTCAAGTTTGTCATAATCAACGGTGCGGTCATTAAAGGCCATGTACTTCTCAAGCTCAGTCTGTTTGTTTTGAAGTGCAACTAGACAACTATCCAAAATACTATTAGATTACCTTAAAGTTCTACTAGTTTCCGCAAGAATAGATTTGCACTATGTCAATTCTTGAGTCAGTGATGCATTTGCTTTCTTTAATTGCTTTTGAATCTTTTTATTTTCATCGACATAAAGTTTTAAATTTGCAATTAAATTAGCAAGCGCAACACGCTCATCATCATATTCTACAACATTTTGGTCATTCTGAATATCATTATCACACATGTTCGGTGAATCAGGAATGACATTACTATCACCTGTTTCCACTACACATGTGTTACTAATGGATTCAGATTACTCAAAATGTTGTATTTCATTTGCAAACACATTATATCCAGTATCGTATTGTACATGTTCTAATGGCTCAAAATCAGTGCTTGAGTTTGCATTAGGAACCTCCTGTATCTTTGCCATATAGCTGTAATGTGCTTCCAACTCTTGTTCATCAATCTCTTCATCCGTGTCTGCTAGCCAGTCAGATTGCTCTGCTTGAAGTTGAACACCTTTCTCAGCTTGTTTACACAACAACTTCTTTTCCTTATAATACCTGGAGTCTTTAACCTATTTTGGCTTCCTGCATTCCTTAGCAAAATGACCAAATTCCTTGCAGTTAAAACACTGTATCCCAGACTGCTGCACTACTTGACCACCTACAGTATCCCTAGCCTCAGCAACATTCACTGCCTTTTGATTCCCAAACTGTCTAGTCTGATTATCATTCTTGTACCTTAGAGTATTATCCACATTTTTGTTTCTGGTGTTTGAGGAAGTTCTAAGGTTGTTGTTGGTAGGTTTGTAGAGTTTCTTGAAATACTTTGCAATGAGAGCCAAATTTTCCTACATTTCCTTATCCTTCTGAGCTTGTTCAGGATCACTGTCTTCATCAGAAGGTGACTTAGATGGAGGTGTGATTGGTTTGGCTATCTCTTTGCCTTTGTGTCTTGTAGTTGCATGAGATCTGGTTGGAAGTGAGGCTTTTGATGTTGGTGCATATGATTTGTGAGACTTTGATGTTTGGTAATATGGATCTTAATGTGGTTGAGTAGTAGCAACAAGTGCTAATGAGTTAGCATTCTTGGCTATTCTTTCAGCATAGAGTTCATTAACTTCCTTTTAATATTGTTTCAGAATGTCAAAGAACTTATGATATGAAACTTCATCCAACTTGTGTTGTTGCTTGACAATTGTTACAAACCTTGACCATTCTGGTTGACGTTGTTGAAGAAATTGAACATTGACTTGCATTTTATCAACTGTCAAATTGTTTCTGATCATCTCATTCATCAGCTTGTAAAACCTTGTGTAATATGACTCAATTGTTTCTCCATCGTGAGAGGTGAATTTTCTAAATACCCAAAATAAGTTTGTCTTAACATCTTAAATGTTGAGGGATTCACCTTGTTGTAGCCTTTTGATAGCTTCCTACATTTCATGAGCTGTCTTGCATGCATCAAGAGTTGAGTATATTTCATCTCCATTTCCAGTCAATATCAAATGAATCGCTTCCTTTTCTGATTCATAATGATCTTTGTTTTTAGGTGACATAGTTGAGATTGTGTTAACTGTTGTTTGTTCTAGAACTTCTAGAGAATTCTCTGTTGCAGGAACAGCTAGGATTGTCACAGTAGTTGGTTGGTATGGACTTTCCAAAATGCATTTCCTCAATGCATCACCTTTTGGTCTTGTATCAATGTATCTTAAGAAACGTGATTGCCATTATGCATATCTTCCCATTGCAAGCATTAGTGGACAATCCCTTGATCCAGCTACCATAATGTTATTATGCATTTGACTATTAGTTGTGAAAGTTATGATTGGAGTTTTCATGATGAATGATTTGTTAAATTATGAAGTAAAAATGATTTGAGGATCTTAATTAGGTAAAGTGATTGTTGTTGTGGATTGAAATCAACTAACGTTCACTGAATTTTACAAATCTATGACTTAAACCGAGAAAAGAATAAAAAATTTATAGGATTTTACTAAATCAAGAAAAACCGTGAATGAACGATTAGTTGTTGTTGGTGAAATCGTTGTTGTAGTCGAAGAACTTGAACTTTCGTTAACGATTTGTTGAGTAAAAACAATGAACAGTGCACAAATTTTAAGCTTGAGTTGATTAACGGTTGATCAAAATTTAAATAAGGACTAACAGTGCATAAACGGTTCACTTTGGATGACTAACAGGCTATTTTGGAGCAAGGAAAGACTAACGGTGTAAAATTGTTTCAATAAAGAGGGTAAATAAGCCAATAAAGGACTAACTTTGAAAAAGTATTAAAGTTCAGGTATTGCATGTGCCAACTTGGAATTGTAATTAGTAATTGAAAATAGTTCCCTCCATTTTTCCTTCTTCTACGTTTGAATAGTTTTCAAAATTGTAAACGTTTATTGTTTTATGGTTTTTAACTCGTACGGTTATCATCGGTTCAATGTAAATATACCACGCTGATCGAAACAATGACATTATCACAATGATATAAGTTAGAAGACGCATAATGAATCGACACTCGAAACCAAAAAACCTGAAATGATTTAAAACCGTGTATATTATGCTTTTGATGATTTGCTAAATCGTTTCTCACTTATATGTTGCGAATTTAGTTGCTATAAGAAAGTTGAAAATTCGTGTGACAAAGGGAAACTGCGAATTCGTATGTTAAAGTAAGTTGTGAATTTGGGTGATGAGATGTTTGCAAATTCGGATGATGAAGAGATTGCGAATTCGTAGAACACTAGTAAGCTGCGAATTCGTGTGATAAAGAGATGTTGCTAATTCATGTGCTTCTTTAACTGTTTGTTCGTGTCCTTCAACAAAAAGCCAAAACCATACAATGTCCTCACCTTTGTCTTTGACAGAAACAACAAAAACCAAGATCCACAATTATAGGAATTGTGTCTCCTTTCTTGTTCAAAACGTGGACAACATAAGCAACCACAATAAGCTCTTTAAACTCTATAATAAGCTGTTTTTCGACCAGAATAAATAAGCTACGATAAGGACAACAGATAAGCAACGTATTAATAGTCTTCAAAAAGCTTTCGAAAAGCTGTATTCCCCCACATATAAGCCACACTAAATAAACTACAATAAGCTATGAAAAATGCTTAACAATAAGCTACAAGAAAACCAAGTAAGCAACAAAAAGATGACAACGTCTAAATGGTTTTTAAAGAAGAAAGAAATGAAACTTTGTAATGAAGTGTGAAACAACAAGGTTAGTTGTAATATGTAAATCTCAATAAGCCAATATCAAGAAAGCCCAACTCTCATATAAAGCCCAAAATAAGATGCAATGAAATATGCAAATAAAAGCCACTGATTTTGAAAACGTAGACACAAGTTGAATTTTTTATTAAGAACACTCTTCTCTTTTTTTCGAATGTATTAAACTTTAAAATGACCGAATAAGCTTAAAAAAATACCACAACTAATCACCAAACTCACCCGTGGTGAGTGATACCAAATGTCGGTGACCAATAATCACTTCACTTCATGATGAACACAAGAAAAATAAGATGAGGAGATATGAAAGAATTTTAGAGAGAAGTTAGAGAGAGAAATAAAAAGAGGAAAAGGAATGGTTGATTTCTAAGTGTGTGAAACAAATAAGACCAACACCCTCTCCACACTTGGAGATGGGTATTTATACTTCCTACATGGGCCAACCTATAAGGCTTTCTTTGGGCCATGTGGTATTTGTTTCTTGGGTCAGGATCGGGATTACTTTGGACCTTAGTCCTTAACACATACAATATTAGATTAATTTAACGAGCCCGATTCCTGTTCTAGCCTATTTAATAAATGACCGAGATCTAATATTCCTAATGAACAAACTTCATGTTCAAGTCAATATTTTTTGAGGCTAACATTGTGAGATAAAAAAAAGAAAGAGAGTTGAATATATTAAAAATAGATAGAGTGTTTGGACTGGAATTGGAGTTAATGTTGGTAACTCAAAGTTAATGCTGCTAGGCATAAACTCAATACTACTGGTAAAAGTTAATGCTGCTAGGCATAAACTTAATACTACGGGTAAAAGTTAATACTGCTAGGCATAACTTACTACTGCTGGTGAAATTTAATGCTGCTAGGCATAACTTATGACTGCTGGGTTAGTACTGCTGGGCTAAAGTTAATGCTATTGAGGGTATTTTCATAAATACTTCGGTTAAGGGTTTCAATCACTCATTTAATCGATTTCACTCTTTCATATACTCTTTAATCACAAACCCTAACTCAATTTTATTATCCATCATCAAAACCCAACATAAATGGCGAATCTAAAGTTTGCTAATACTCATAACATGGTCGTGTTTTTGTCTAAACCCGCTAAAAGTGAAGGGTTTGAACAAATTTTAGATTTTCTAAATTCAAACCCTATAAGATATGTACTAACGATCAATCCCACTATATATACTTCATGCATTGAACAATTCTGGGCTACTGTCAAGGTTAAAACTGTCAATGGGGAAAGCCCTAGTGGATGGGAAGAAGATAATCATAATTGAATCGATTGTTAGAAGAGATCTTCAACTAGAAGATGCTGAGGGTATTGATTGTCTACCCAATGCGACCATCTTTGAATACCTTGCATTAATGGGGGTATGAGCAGGTTTCACAAAAACTCACTTTCTATAAAGCATTCTTCTCCCCATAATGGCTCATTCATATGATTTTACAATGTCTAAGCTCTAAGTCTACTGCATGGAATGAGTTTAGTAGCACTATGGCTTTTGCAATTATCTGTTTAGCTACAAACTAGAAGTTTAACTTTTCAAAGTACATTTTTGAAAGTATGGTGAAGAACTTGGATAATGTGGGCAAATTTTTTATGTATCTAAGGTTTATACAAGTCTTTTTAGATAAATAACTTGAAGGGATGCCTACTCACAATAGAATATATATTGCACCCTCTCACACTAAAAAGATATTTGGAAATATGAGAAGGGTAGGGAAAGGTTTTTCTGGAAGGGAAACATCATTATTCCAAACAATGGTGGTAGAAGATCAAGCAGGAATGGGTGAAGGTTCAGCAAATCCTACTGATCCCCATCACACACCCACTTTTATTCAACCATCAACATCTCAACCTCAAAAGAAACAAAAACCTAGGAAGCCAAAGAGAAAGGACACTCAGATACCCCAATCTAGTAGTTATACTAAACATGTAGCGGATGAGGCTGTCCATAAGGAGAGGGGTGACAGTTTGGTGAGGGCTGCCACTACTGCTTCTAGCTTAGAAGTAGAGCAGGACAGTGGTAACATCAAAAAGACCCGATCCAAGGCAACACCTAATGAAATTGGTTCCTAATGAACTACTCTAGGTGGTGGTCCCAGGTGCCAAGAAACCATAGGGATACAATTGCACAAACTAGGTTTGAGAATGTATCTAAACTTTCTAATGATCCACTGCTCACAAGAGGTAATACACTTCAAAGTGGTGAGGATAATCTGAAACTTAATGAATTGATGGAACTATGTACTAATTTATAACAAAGGGTTCTTGATTTAGAGACTACAAAGACCACTCAAGCTAATGAGATTACAAGTTTAAAGAGGAGGGTCAAGAAGGTTGAACAGAAAAAGCGGTCAAGAACTCATAAGCTTAAAAGGTTATACGTAGTTGGTCTTATAGTTAGGGTAGAATCCTCTAGAGATAAAGAAAGTTTGAGTGAGGATGCATCCAAATAGGGGAGGATAAATGTTATTGATGCTGATGAAGACATTACCCTGGTTATTGATCAAGATGATGCTGATATATTTGATGTGATCACTTTGACTGGTGATAAAGTGTTAGCATAATCAAAAGTTGCTGTTATAGATGTGAATTTAAGTGTTGATGAAGTTACTTTGTCTCAAGCACTTGTAGCTTTGAAAAGTGCAAAAGTTCAGGAAAAAGGGGATGTCATAGAAGAGCCAAGTGTACCAGTTAGTGTTGCCAGTACAAAGGTTAGTGCTGCTACAACTACAGCAACTGCTACAATTCCATCTCCAAGGAAAGGAATTATCATTACTAAGCTGGGTATATCTACAACAACAACAACAACAATTTCTTCACAACCATCAAAGGCAAAAGTTCAGGACAAAGGCAAAGGAATATTGGTAGAAGAACTTGTGTAGCCAAAGAAGAAAGATCTAATCAGGCTTGATGAAGAAATTGCTTTAAAGTTACAAGCTGAGTTTGATGAAGAGGAGAGACTTGCAAGGGAGAAAGATGAAGCCAATGTTGCCTTGACTGAAGAATAGGATGATATTCAACTAAAGATTGAGGCTGATCATGAATTGGCTCAAAGACTGCAAGCACAAGAGTAAGAAGAATTGACTAATGCAAAAAAGGCTACATTATTTATACAACTCTTGGAGAAAAGAAGAAAGCACTTTGCAGCAAAAAGAGTAGAAGAGAAGAGGAACAAAACACCAACCCAAGCTCAACAAAGAAAAATCATGTGTACTTACCTGAAGAATATGGATGGAAAGGAGCCCAAAGACTTGAAGAACAAATCTTTTAATTCTATTCAAAAGATGTTTGATAGAGATTTCAAAAGGGTGAATACATTTGTTGATTTCAGAACAGACTTGGTGGAGGGTAGTTCAAAGAGAGCAGAAGCTGAGTGATTCGTCAATAATATATATATATAATATATAAGCAAACACTCAACCAATTACCTTTGCACAAGGAATGGTTAAAAGTTTACCAAAATAAAATATATATGTAGCCGGAAGTATGATGTGCCTGGGGTCGTTTTGCCCCAACGGCTTTAATGGAAAATCGTGCGAATCACTAAATGAACAAAGTATGTTTGAAATAGAGCAAGGTTAGGCTTGGTTTTCTATTTCACCAGAGTTAAATAAGCCAAATTAAATCAAACCTAAAAAAACGAATACCGAAATAACTTAAACCTAAACGGTGACCCGAAAAACTAGGGCTAAGAACCTAAATTTTTTTATAAACAATTACCTAAAGTGGAGAAAAAGTGCAGAAAATTTAACAAAGTAAAGGCGCCCAAATTTATTACTAATGTTAAAGCTTAATCAAACTAATTAACACAAAACCTAACTTAATAATTTAAACTAAAACAAACCTACAAGGAACTAACAATGGACGTAAAGACAGGGACTATATGTTTGACAAATAGACCAAATAAATTCTTTTTTTCCTACCACTTGAACCTAAAACCCAAATTTAGTCCAAGGATCCCAAATACGGTCAGATTTTAAAAAGTCTTTTTACCAAAACGCAAAACAATGAAATTGTTTCATGACATGTTTTAAGCAACTTCATAACAAATGTAACCCTTTTAAAAATAAGCACTCAATAAGCCAAAAAAAAAGGCTTAATTAGTTGTTGGAGCAGAAGATGTGCATTTGCGTTTTGTTTTGTAATTTGGACACTACAACTCAAAATAAGCTCAAATTTCAAAAAATAAAGATGTTTTAGAAAGCTAATATGTTGCTTAATCTATGTACCAAAAGAGCTTTTTCAACCAAACACAACTTAACATATCACAATTTTAGTCATCCAAAAAGTATAAACTCCAAAATTTTCCAAAATAATCCAGACAATAAAATAAGCTAAAATCACCAATAAGCCAAACTTAAAAGTGGGCTTTTGCGGTGAATAAGGCTCATTAATGATCCCCTATTAAGTCCACCTATTCACTTGTTAAATAAGGCACTGAAATAAGCACATATAAGCACAAATTCACTACACTACTATATATATTTTGTGAGTAGATACTAATGAAAAAAGCACTTTTAGAGCCTAAAATAAACTACTAAATAAGCCTACAAAACTTTAAACAAACCTCAAAGAGTTTTAGTTCAACCCTCCAATTGAGCTTATGCGCAAAAATTCATAACCTAAAACCTAATCTAACTAACCTAAAAGTAGAGATTAAAAAATTGTGAACTACGCGAGACTAACCTGTTAGTTAGTACCGAGCAAGCTTTCAAAGTTATTACCGCTAGTTCTAAGTTAGAACCAAAGGCTAGTTCTAAAACATCCTCTTAAATTTTTACCAAAGTCTTTTAATTTCAAGCTGATTGATTCACTAATTTGTTAAAACAGATATCAAATTACAAACTAAAGGTACTTATGAACAGATTTCAATCAGTGATAAGCACTTAAGATAAGCTAAATTTAATCTAACATTTACAATCTAAAAGTGACATGTTTTAGAGAAAAACTTTAAAATGAGATTTTAAACTACAAGATCTAAATTAAGCATTAAACAACAATAATAAACATAAATAAGCACATTAAACAATTAATAAGCACAAATAAGCTAAAATAAGCAAATGCAAGAAAATGAGCTAAAATGAAGAAAAGATGACTTACAAAGCCCTTTGCTCTAAACAAGGGCTAATAAGCTATTAAAAGCTCTGTCTACAAGCTCCAGCTTATCAAAGATAAGTGGTGTGTCCAAAGAGTACCTTCATAATTTGGCTTATCCATTCCAAAAAAAAAAGGCTGTGGTATTGAGGGTGGAACCCCCTTTTTTATTTGTTTGAATTTTGCTACTTAACTTTTAGTTTTACTCAGTGAAGAAATGCTTATACATAACTCAGTCTAAGAGGCTTTTAACCTCACATTAAACACAATTAACAACTTACACTTGAGTTTTTATAGATTGAAATCTAACTTAAATACCTCAAAATGTCAATTAAACTTTAAATTTGATACAAAGCCAGAAAGATAACAGTTTAATACTTAAAAATTATTGTGAGTAAAGTGACTTAATGAAGATTACAAGTAAAAAATAAGATTAAAGCTAAGATTCCCTTAATGCATACAAAATGGTCTTATTTATAGCTGAATTCCTCTTTCTTGGTCTTGCAGCTGTGCTTATCTTGAGAGAAGCTTCAAAGGGTGTGCTATTGGTGACAGAGTCTCTTCCAAAAGCTAATCTACCATCCAAATCAACGTGTGCTTCTTTTGAGTCCACTAAGCCTCGAATTAAGCTTTGGATGTTTGGGATGCCAACTTGGCAATCTTAAAGCTGGTGATTTTTGGTGAGAGGGGGAGGAGAGGGATGTATCCCAGTGTTCTTAATGGGTGCCGTGTAAAAGGATGGAAAGGTAAAAGATGTACAGTACTTGGGTTTTGGGAATGGCAGGAAAGAGTATTATAAGGGACAGGGAAATTTGCTTGGGTGTTTGGCAAAAAAGCGTCCCCCCAATGTCGTAATAGGAGGTTTTTGCATCTATGGTCCTTGTGGTTAAATGAGTTTAAGGGTTTGGCAAGAAAGCCCTCTCAACTCATATATGTCTTTTGCAAACATAGTCCTTGTGTAATACAAGTATGGGGACTTGGCAGATTAAGTCCTTCTACTTGTATTTTGAATTAATTGCAAATTCCACCCTTGTAGTCTTTTCCTTCTTGTAATACACTTAGGGATTTGGCATTTTTTGTCCCTGCAAGATTGTAATTCTCTGATCAGTTTCCTCAGAGCTGACTTTGACTCTGTCGCTGTGTGACTTTGACTTTGACTATGTTGACCTTATCTGTGACGTTTTTGGCTTATTTACTTGTTTGGCTTTTGATTTTACTTCGTCTTCTGCAACACTTCTATCCATTCCGTGCTCAGTTGGACGTTTTTTGTGACTTTGTTTTTTTTCGGTCCTTTGGTGAGATAACCGTTTAAACTGCGATAACAATAATGCAAAAAAACATAATATTTGGGAGTTTTCATCTGTTCTTGGGTGCATTTAGACCGTTTTTATGAAAAAGGATTTTAAGTTAAGCACATACCACTGAGCAGGAACAAAAAGTACTAAGAAGGCAAATGGTAGAATAAGGATAAAAAATAGAGAGCTTAAAGTAATAAAATTCATTCATGAAGATAGAGCGGTACAATTTATGCTGTTATTTTTTAACCCTTTTTTTTAGCTACTAAGCCTCCACTATTGTTGACTGGAAGACCCCAAAGAAGGAAAAGAAAAGCTATTATCAAATAATAAGAGCTGATGGAAAGTCACAAATGTACAGAGTCTTTAGTCAAATGCTTAAAAGTTTTAGCAGGGAAGACTTGGAAGATTTGTACAAGCTGGTAAAAGCTAAATATGGATCAACAAGACTAGTGGAAGACTTAGATTTGATTTTATAAGGAGATTTGAAGAGAAATTTTGAGACCACATTATTGAAGATCAAGTTTGGAAGAAACAAGAAGATACAAGTGATTGTATTAGAGAGATGATATGATTCCTGTGGAGTTCATTCGTTGATAATGCAACATGTGTACATTCATATGTTGGTAGAGAAGAGATATCCTCTTAAACCATCTACAGTTACAGATATGTTGAACAAGAAGCTTCAGGTTGATTATTTAAATGAAATGGCATATCGGCTTCTTAAACTTCTCACAAAACAGCTTAAGAATCAATGAAGTGTTTGGAAGCATCCTCCTGGTGATTAATGAAGCTTTCAATGAAGAAACTTGAGATTTTGGTGAAGAATATCAAGTTTAGGGGAGGATTGTTGGGATTAAAAGACTTCTTGATGATCTTAGAGTTACTGCTGCTCAGGTTTGTGTTACTGTTTCATTAAGAATTCTTCTAATATTAAAGATTAGATTCCGCATAATCTTTAATACACTTAACAAAGTTTCTACTACAGTTGTGTTAGATTTATCTAATATAACTAAACCTTAAACAAGCTTAAGGAATTCGATCTATTGAAGTCGGATCTAACAAGAGGTATCCTACAACTGGGATAACAAACACTACTAAGATCTACATCCTAGGTTTCATACAATCATAAATAAACACAATAGAAGGTTTAGCCAAGCATGTTAAAGATAAAGTAAGAATAGATAAGAATCACACAACAAGACATATTGAATTATTAAGATAGTCTTACTTGATTAAAACATGAATTAAAGGAAGTACGATAGGGTTTTGAGGCCCTAAAATCATCCCTTATAGCTACTAAATGAACTAGGGTTCGCCCCTTTCTTTTACTCTAAAGTTACATACCTAAAACCCTAAAAACGGATTTGTATATATAGGAAAATCACTGTGACGGCGTCGCTTGTTAATCGTGATGCCATCATGAATAGAATATTCTAGATAATGGGTTGGGTCGTACATCCTGACGCTGTCTGGAGATCTTGTGATGCTGTCTTGAGATGAGTTGTGACGACGTCACGTGGAATCTGTGACGCCGTCTTCAGCCGCTGAGTAGAAATTCTTAAGAGATGTTGGTGTAGGTCTGTAGTCTAGTCCGTTTCTTCTCCAAATGAGCCCAAGTCACGTGTATTTACTCTAAATGCCTTCCAAATGCTGAATACCTAAAAAGGAACGATTAATTACCTATTTTGGGTATAAATGCATGATTTAGGAGGTTAAATGACCCTAAAAAAAGTGTATAAAATGACACCTCATCAGAATAAGTATTTGGTATAATTACGATCTTGTTAATCTTAAGCATTTGTTATAATCCTGTCGTGTCTTATCTTGTTAGCTTTGATTATTAACTTTGATTGTATACTCACACCAGTATAGGTCGAAAGACCCACTGTGATTTATAGTTTTAAAGGTTTATCTACGATCTTTATCGTCTGTGATGAGAAATTCACTTACGTTATTTGATAACCAAAAAGAGATTTGACATAATAGTAACTGATTATTTAAGTGACACATCTGATCAAGTTAGCTAAACATAAGTCTTAAGTTAAACAAGTTAATTTGTGAAAATGTTTTCTGACGAGAAAATACTTTTTGTAAATTAAAGTCCTAAGTCTAAGATCGTAACTATTACCATTGCTTATAAATTATTTGAAATTATCCGAGTAGTCATATTTCTCACATTTGTTAAAGTTTATTTTTTAGCTGATTATTCGACACTACGCAACTTCCTGTGGACGACATGGTCTTACCTAAAGATTGTATTACATAAGTGGGTTATACTTTTACCCGTGTGTTTCCCTATAACAAAATTGGTATTTTCAGTCATTACACTATAACAAAATAAAGTTAACGCAACACCGATAAAGTGTTGTATTATGCCTTTAAAATGTTGCATTACGCATAATGTGACACTTTTCCAAGTGCTGCATTATGTAACGTTGCCTTAGGTATATGCAACACTTATATTGAATTATGCAACATTTTTTGAAAGTGTTGCACATGTTTAGCAAATGTGATACTTCAATATGCAACACATTTAAAATAAAATGCAATAGTTTTTAAACTCAAGTGCAACATTTATACACATATGTGAAACACTTTTAGATTCAATAACAACACTTTTTCACGTTGATGTGCAACACTTCTTCATTTGGAACCAATAACCACACAACACTTTAATGTATCAAGTGCAACACTTTCTAGTGTGTTATCATATTAGTGCAACACTTATTCCAATGATTTGTAGCACTTTGATCTCATGCAACACATTATAATTTACAATTTTAGCTAAAAACACAATAATACACAATTTTTTCAGCAAGTCTATTATATAAATTGACATTTCCATTCCATTAGAGAAAAAATTAAATACAATATAAATTATGATAGTGTACTTTGACCAAGATGTTTGATGTAAAATAGCTAATATACATAATCTGATAAAAAGAACGGTTATCTCATCAAAATTCCAGACTATATTTTTTAAAGCACTCTACTTACACTTTTTTTGAGTAAAGTACATCAAAGCAATGTAGCCTGCCATAGACAAAAAAGGATCAAGATTAGTTTTTTTCCACGTATCTTGAAATTAAAAGGATAGCTACCATTAGTAAAATAGTTACCCTATATATTTAACTAGCTTCATAACACGTTCGAATGGACGGACCTAGCTTCGTAATACTAATTGACGAATTATAAAGTTATCTTTGAAACTATATGTCCATCCAACTACTGTAAATAAAAACACCAGACTTATGTGAGAACACAAAGATACCAAAAATCTATATCAATTTTGTAAATCAATAGTTGCTAGTTGATTGAAAAGTCATTATGCATCTATATTTCTTGTAAAAATAGTTACTTAACACCTCAAAATTTTGCTCATCACAATAATTTCGAAAGACGACGCATACATTCTTCACTCATTGTGCACCTATGATGTAACCATGATTAATAGACACACTATAGTGTTTTGAGAGTACCATTTTAGTATCTTCAAGACGCGTCACTTTTCGGAGAGAGAGTACCTCTTCGAAATCAACCGGAACCTCAGCTTTCAAAAGAGAAGGAGTAAGGCATCAATCTGTTTTAATAAGTAGGAAAACGGTTTAGTTACTGTGATCATATAAAGGTATACTATCAATCGTAATCAGATAAAAGAAAATTTAGTATCAACAACAGAGATTTTATTGAAGAACTAACCCATGGTTAGTCACTTGGCCGGTATTATGTTCGTAAAAAAACATATTCTTCACTGAAATTTTAAATCTTTAGACAAAAAAAGTGGTTTGGGTCAACATGACCCACTGAAGTAAGTATTTTCTCTTAATCGTTTTCTTTTTTAGGAAAGACAGAGTACATGTAACTCTAATGTTTTAGCTACATATTAAGATTATATATAATTAAAAGGTGACAAGAAAGCAAAAACTAAGAAGGATTACATTTCAAAACCACCAGCACTGTTTATACTTTATATAATATAGTCTTGGAATCTATATTAGTTCTAGAGATAATAATTGCTTTATGTGTCATGGGATAGAAAGAAGGTAAAAAATGTAAGTTATCCGTTTACATATTGTTAATATAATACTAATTTTCTAAAGGATTTTAGTTCATGGCCAGGAAAAATGTTTCGTGGTACAAAGCTGTAACAAAAAGCTTTTGACATGTATGATCATTGAGGTACTTCGGCAGCTTTCACGTCTTTAAACAGAAACATTTTGTGTCTTATGAGACATGCAACAGAGTTTCTAATGACACCCTTATCGCAAACTACCCGAGTTGACCCGATACCCAACCTGCCCATTCCACGACCTCTTCTCATGATCTAGTTTCTACATATAGCAGTTCACTTATTTCATTTAGTTTGCCTACAACATATTTATACAATGAGTTTGAGAACATACACTTCAAATGCTCCTTTTCTTCATGAGTTGTCTAGAGCACTTCACACCACATCCCAATACCTGTATTGTTGATTAAAATTCAACCTATTGGTAGCTTGGAGCTATTATACATGGCTTAAAAGTGTAACTTACCCTATATTACCTTAATGATTAAGCACCTTGAGAACATTGTCAAGGCATTGTATAGCACCTCGTGACAAGGCCGCCTGGTTTCGATAATGTCACTTGAGGTATGTCATTATCGATCACCACCCGAGGTCAAATAAAAAACTATGAGAAGGTGAAAAGTAATAATCGAGTTGGAAGAAAATAAAGAAAGAAAATGGTTATTCCATTAGTTTGGCATCATGAAACCTCAATTTTTTAAAGTTATCGATCAACCAGTTAATCTCAGACATCAGGGTCAAGTTTTCACTAGTGATGGCTTCAACTTTCAACGCGACTAGTTTGGCTTCAACATAATCACGTTGAAGAGTGCTTTCTCCTCTCCCTTTTAAGTTCATGCTTGTTCTGTCACAATTCCAATGCCAAAATATAAAACTTAGAATTAAGATTACAAATACCCACGTTAATTCTATTAAATTTCAGATACATTATTTAACACAAGAATAAGATTAACAAAACGAACCTGCAACAGGGCTTCACTCAGCACCATTACAAGAGTAGTTGAGGTCATCACAAAAGTTGCAGTGGAAGACTTCTTTAAGTTAGAATTTAAAAGAACCTTAACACGGCTTACACTGCGACCAATCAATTTCTTAGATGCCCCGTTTGGATTAGGAGGAAAAAATTAGCCACTCAATGGTTCAGTCTTGGCAACTTTAGCTGCTGTAATAAAATATAATGAATACATAAGAAAGAATAGTTGCAAAAAGTACATATTCTTTTAGTGAAAAACTGTAAGTTACGAGCATTACGTGATTCTTCACGACTCCCTTTCCTCTATCAAAACAGTGGTGTTATTATGTTAAACATAAAATAGTATTCTGGTCTGGCCCTGTTTTCATTCGGTTTTGGACCTAACCCGATTTTTTTCAAGTCTTTAACCATAAATCCAATGGTACATAACCAATCACACTCTGGTCCTATTTTGTTTGTTGGTTTTATCGGTTTCGCCTGACTTTTATTTCTTCCATATCGAAAATCAGAATATAAAGTTTGATAATATGATTATTTATGGTATATTTGAGCTAGTCAGATGATCTTGATTTAAATACCATTATCTTAATGACTTCTATGCTTATACCCTTGAAGTACTAGCCACTTCAGCAGTTAGTTACTAGAGTGAAATAGAAAAATATTCTTATATAGATACCTCATCATATAATCAGTGTTATAGATCTAGAATAAATTTCCATTTATTACTCCAACTAAAATACTTATTAGTACTACATAATGAAAGCGATACAGGACTTAACACGTATATCTACGCAGATATGAAAGAAATCTGAATAAACATATAAACAATATTAATTTGCCCTCATGTTGTCATAAGAGACCCATTCATAATATTAGTAGAACAAACCTATAAACATCCATCATTTCTCCATGTCATCATATTCCATGAAGAGAACATATTTTAACCCATAAATCTACTTTACATTAAACAAAATCTATAAACTTGGTTATTAAACTCATGATCCCCATATATGGAATCAAATTGAAAGGTACAACTATTTAAAGCAGAATGAACGGTTAAAGGTACCAGTGTTGTTTTACCTGTTCTTATCTCACAAGTGCCGATAGTTCTAAGATATGTTTTAATAATTATTGAATTTCATGTATCGATTCAAGAAGAAGCTCCATAATTGTCGATTTATACGGGCAATGCATTTTGTATAGGTTGTGTCATTATGGCAGCAGTTTCTACACATGACACGAGTTTCTACACGTGAACACAACTGATATAATCTATAATAAACTAATTCAAGAAATTGTAACAGAATGAAGAAGGTTCTAATAGGTAAAAATTCAAATTAAGCTGATCATTTATGACTAAAAGATCCTTTGTAGCTTTAGAGTAAACAAGACCTAAATGCTGCAACAAGAAGTCAAAATTAATCTAATTCTTAATAAAAATCTATAGCTTTCAAACATAATTATATGTACAATGCTAAATGTATATGAGTAATAACTCTATAGGTTGTAGGCAACACAAGAATAAAGCTGTATAAGCAGAACCCCCCCCCCCCTAAAAAAATTGAAACCCTAAACATATATTAATTGAAGAAAGATAAACCTTTGAAATCCTTGTAGGTTGTAGGCATGGTATGAATGACACAACAACCATAATTTCGAACACATGGCCTCAAATATCATATATAAATCTTTGTCGATTGATTATATGGTAATGGTAACTGATGACGTATAATACGTGTAACAGGCCTCCGGGCCTGGATTACATAAATTATACATGGGCCCAAGCCCAACAAGACAATCGCAAAGCACAATAGGCCAAAGCTAAGCCCAGTCCCGTGCTGGCATGGCCCGGAAGAAATAAGACGGATGTGATAGGCCTTCTACGGACCAAGCAACATCAGCGGAAGGGGGCCCACGTCCGCAAGACATGATTACTGCAGACTCTTATCCGATAAGGGTCCCACTTCTGCCTACTAACATAAATGAGCGAAATATTAGGAAAACCTAATATTTGGCTCACTTATAAAAAGGGAGTACTCTGACACCCCACAAGGTATGATTTTCTGACCACATTTCACACACACATACTCTGATGTCCTCTGACAAATATGTTTACTTACTCTTACGCCAGAGTCCAATCGTGGGGTCCGTCCCCACGATAAGACTAACGTTTTACCTCTCGTTGTGTAGGGAATCATCTCATTACTTAATTTAATACAAGATCTCATCCTTGGGCCTAGTCCAACGACTCCCAAGCCCATCTACTTAACCCATTACGTATTTTGTACTAACAAGTTGTCGCCATCCGTGGGACCCAAATACAACTACGTTCTACAAAAATACTCACCATGAGCAATCATGAACGAACCACTCCTAGCCAACCTACGTCTGCTGTGCGGAACACGGTTGGGAGAGGAAAGGATCCAGCTACGCAAGCTTGAGGTGGGCCCGCGTCTGACGCAGCCCTCTGAGAATATTGTGACAAAAATTACAATCAGTTTCTGTCAATCATGGCCGAGAAGTTTAACTAGGAGAAAGAAAAAAGTGAAAAGCTAAAGGAACTAAAATCCCGACTTAACTTCGTAGGATGTTCCAGAACATCACGGTACTCCGAGTAAAAAATGACTGACACTAAGGAACATGAAAAAAAGCACAGATCTAGGCGCTCCCGTTGCCCAAGAACTAGTGTATTCTCAAGAATGAGATGCAAGCGGTCAAGATCACCAAGGCAGAGGTCAAAAGAAGGAGGCGTGTTTAAAAGGCTAGGAAGTAGGGGGAAGAGTGTGTTCGCACGCTCAGACAACTACAGCCGAAACTCCCATTCGAAATACACAAAAGCTCTCTCAAGTGAGGATAGTGAAGGCGGGCACTGGAAATCAAGATCAAAAAAGAAGAAATCATGTAGGGAAGAGGATGACTTGTCCCAGCCATGGGTATGTGAGGAAGTAGATCCTTTCACACCTAGAATCCGTTACTTCGACTTCCCAAAAACAAGGATACCCAGCCATATCAAGACATATGATGGAAGCGAAGACCCGGAGGATCATTTGAAAATCTTCCAGGCAGCAGCAAAAATAGAACGCTAGGCCATGCCAACATGGTGCCACATGTTTAACTCTACGCTGACAGGAAACGCGAGGGTGTGGTTTGATGACCTTCCGCCTGAAGCAATAGATAGTTATGACGATCTGAAGAAAGCATTTTTGGAAAATTATCTCCAACAGAAGAAATGCATTAAAGACCCCAAAGAAATCCATAACATCAAGCAGCGGGAGGGGGAGTCTACAGAAGACTTTGTGAAAAGATATAAAATGGAAAGCAGGGATGTCAAGGGGGCTCCGGAATGCATGAGAATCTCTGGATTCGTGCATGGAATTACAAATCCTGAGCTCATCAAACGTCTCCATGACAAAATCCTGAAAACCAAGGTTGTTAAAATCGCGATCCTGATCGTAGGATCGTACGATCCTACGATCCCACACACAAAAAATGATCAGGATCGTAACAAGATCGCAATTCAAGCAGGATCGTATCAGGATCGTAGGATCATAGATAGGATCGTAGGATCGGATCGGATCGCGTAGGATCGTAGAATGGCCTTATTTTGGACTTTTGGTAATTTAGGCTAAGGTTTGATTGAAACATGAAGTAGGTGCACGTATGTAGTATTTTTTTTATCCAAATCATTCATTTATCGATTGAAACATGGATGAACTTTGTGCAACATATATCTAATGTTGTATTACCATGCCACCATGGTACTTGAACATATAACTTTTTTCTTTTATCATCCATTTAGATTCGTTTATCATATAAGAGAGAATTTCATATATACTTAATAAAATTTAAAAAATTAAATATTTCTCTAAAACACAAGTTATCAATGCATGATGCAAAATGCTATTAAAGAATGTTTAGATAAAAAATGTAAATATTGAAGTATTTTTGGGATATATGTATATGCTCATCATGTAAAATATTATATAAAAACATATAGAAATATAAAAAAAACCTTATACAAAAATATATATGTTTTCATAGGATCTTACGATCCTGATCCGATCCTACGATTACGATCTTGCAAAGCCAAAAACGATCCTAAGTAAGATCCCGATCCTGACAACCTTACCAAAAATAGTTGACGAAATGATGAGAGTTACCACATCTTTCCTCAGGGGGGAAGTGGCAGCCTCAAATCACGAATGGAAGAAAACGTTTCCACCATGGAAACAACATGAAGGCAGCCAAAAGCAAAATTTCAAAAAAGGAGGTTTCTGGAACCAACAAAGGTCAGAAAGGAAGCAGGATCGGTTTTCCTTACTCACAAAAACCCTTAAAGAAATTTTCACTTTAGACAAAGGAAAATTCAAAGCTCCACCACTAATGACAACCCCGGTTGAGAAATGAAACCATGCAAAATTCTGTGAGTTTCATGGTGAAGTAAGACATAACACAGACGAATGTATGCACCTAAAGAAACAGATTGAGGAAATGCTAAAAGCAGGAAAGCTGTCGCATCTGATTAAAGAACTAAAACAAAACAACAGAAAGGAACAGCCTAAGGTGGTAAAGAAAGGAGAAACTTCCGGGAAGGACAAAGCGTTAGCTATCCTAATGGTCCAACCCTGGGAAAGGGTGGCTAGATAAAGGATTACACAGAGTTTCTCTCCTAATCTAGAAATCTTGTTTCCACCACTGGGGGAAGATGAAGGAACGGACGGCCCAATGATCATAGAGGCGGAAATAGGAGGCCACTGTGTACACCGTATGTATGTAGACAATGGAACAACCTCAGAAATTTTGTATGAGCACTGCTTTAGCAGACTTCGTCCGAAAATTAAAAAACAATTGATACCATCCACTACCCCTTTGATTGGATTCAGTAGTGAAATAATATGGCCAATGGGGCAAATACAATTATTGCTTACGATTGGAGATGAAGAACACTCTGCTTCAGCCTAGATGAATTTCATGGTTGTAAGATCATCGTCTCCGTACAATGGAATTATTGGAATACCAGGAGTCAGAAAACTACAAGAAGTTCTGTCAACAGCTCACGGAATGCTAAAGATCTCAGTGGAAGGAGGAGTGATTACCCTAAAGAGTAGCAAGTTGGTTCTGTTGGAATGCGCGATGGTCTCCGAACCTGAAGGAGCCCCATCAGCTACCAAGCCAATAATAGAAGAAAGAGTTAAGGTAGCAATAAACCTGGAATATCCGAAACAAACAGTAATGATTAGTTCTACCCTCACCGAAGAAGGCCGCAACAAGTTGTGTGAACTACTCCAGCATAACTTGGACATTTTTGCTTGAAAGCCTGCGGATATGACTGGTGTGCCAAGACACATTACGGAGCACTGCCTTAACGTACGAGAGGGATGTTCTTCGGTTAGACAAAAGAAAAGAGGGCAAGCGGCTGACAGAAACCAGGCAATACAAGAGGAAGTGGGGAAACTTGTGGAGGCATGAATAATGAAGGAAGTACACTACCATAACAGGCTGTCAAACCAAGTAATGGTAAAAAAGCATGATGACAGTTGGAGGATGTGCGTCGATTTTAAAGATCTAAACAAAGCGTGCCCAAAGGACGGTTATCCGCTACCAGAGATAGACTAGAAGGTGGAATCCTTGTGCGGATTCCCTTTCAAATGCTTCTTAGACACATATAAAGGCTATCATCAAATACAAATGGCAAAGGAAGATGAAGAGAAAACCGCATTCATCACAAGCCAAGGAATATTCTGCTATACGAAAATGCCTTTTGGTCTAAGGAATGTCAGGGCAACCTATCAATGTCTAGTGGATAAAGCTTTCCATAAACAAGTTTGTTAGCCTTAATTATATTAAGCCAAACAAGAATGTTATCGGTCTAAGAAAGTCAAACTAGGTCTTGTATTGTAATAGGCTAGTCGGGTTCAACGGGCTTGGTTTGTAATCTAATATTGTCCGTGTTGCGGGCTCAAAGCCCAAGATATGCCAAGCCCGGCCCATGTAGAAAGCCCATTCGCCTACTACTTGGCATTGGGTATAAAAGGACCCTCTCCACACATGGAGAGGGTGTTGGTTACCATTTGCATAGTTTGTGTGTGTGTGTAATCTTCCACCTCTCTAGTTTCTCTCTAATAAATCTTCCAACTTTTCTTTCTATCTTTCTAGCTTTTTGCTTATTGGTATAGCTTATGTTGTGAAATGGGTTTAAGCTTTTGGGATAACATTTGGTATCAGTCGCCAAGGGGTAGTTGGTGATTATTTTGTGGTTGTTTCTAGCTTATTCGGAAAGCTTATTTTTTTTCTTTTTCTTTCGTGACTGTTTTTCTAAAAAACACAAATTTGTATCATGAATTTATTATATCATATTTGGGCTTATTAATACTGGATTCTTACTCAGTTTTTAAAAAAAAAACACGCTTGACTTTGTTGAAATCCTTGTGTGACTCATTTTTTTCTTCTTTTCCTAAAAAGCGTTTGTTTTTTTTTTCAACCAATATGGGTGCGTTATAATTGACAAGAAATTCTGACACCAAGTTTAGTTGTTTTGAGTTTCTCTTTTCATGTTATTTTTTTTACTTTGTGTCTTATTCACGTTTCTTTCTTCTTATTGCTTATTGGTCTCAACTGCTTATTACAAGCTTATTTCAAGTTTTTGTGGTTTCGGCGGCTCATTTTTGCGTGTACACGAAGTGAAAAAGAAGTTGTGTTTAAAGTGTTTGATATTTCGCCCACCGAACGAGTTCAACCGAACTAGAGACCACCGATCTAGTTGTTTTCTAAAGGAACCGAACGAGACCATCGAACTAAAGAGCCGAACGAGTAGAAAAACAAAAGGACCGAACGAGTGTATTTCTTAAGGACCGAACGAGTGTATTTCTTGAAAGAGCCGAACGAGTGTATTTCTTAAGAGCCGAACGAGTAGAAAAACAAAAAGGACCGAACGAGTGTAAATTTTAAGAGCCGAACGAGTTAAAGTTTAAAAGAACCGAACGAGTTTAAGTTTTCAAGAGCCGATCGAGTTAACGTTTTAAGAGCCGAACGAGTTAAAGTTTCATAGAGCCGAACGAGTGTAATTTTAAAAGAGCCGAACTAGTCAACTTGAAAGCACAACCGATCTAGTATTTGTCTTACAAGAGCCGAACGAGTGAAACTATAAAAGAAACCGAACAAAATTTACACGTTTTAACAAATTTTCGGATTTCGGTTTCGAGTGTCGGTAAACTACGGGACTTAAGACATACACCATTGCGATCGTGAACTCGTTTCGATCATCGTGATATATCTATTTTCTACCGTCGATAACCGTACGCATACAAAAGATCAAAAATCCATACGTTGCACTTTTATAAAAAATCTCAACGAAGAAGATGCATGTATATTTTTATATATTTGTTTAAATTTTAAATTTTACACTTTTAACCTTTAACTTTCAACCATTTTAAATTTTAAACCTTTCAT
>BQNB010035269.1:0-50986 GCA_026074375.1 Tanacetum coccineum | reverse complement strand
GAAAGAGGGGGAGAGAGAAAGAGGGAATGAGAGAGAAGGAGGGAGAGAGGGAGAGGGAGAAAGAGGGAGAGAGAGAGAGAGAAGACGGCCCATGCTCTAGTCGATGTACACAGAGAAGAGTTGACTCTTAGAGTCGATGATGAAAAATTAATCTTCAATGTTGAGAGAACTTCGAAATATCCTCATAAGCATAGAGATGAGTCAATCAATCAGATTGATATCATTGGCACTACATGCGAGGACTATTTTCACGAAGTGTTAAATGTTCAGAAATTAATCCATCCTTTGAGTGGCAGTCCCACTCCTTCTTCTGATCTTGTTGTCGCGTCTCTTTCCCCGTCTCTTACTCCCTTCGGGGATAGTGACTTTCTTTTGGAAGAGACCGACGCCTTTCTTGCTTTAGATGATTCAATACCACCTGAAATTAATAATGGAATATATGATTCGGAGGGAGATATTCTTTTTATTGAAAAATTATTAAATGATGATCCCACAAAAGATCTCTCTCCTAAAGAGCTTAAAAATGATGAAACCAAAGCGACTAAATCTTCAATTGAAGAACGTTGTGAATTAGAACTTAAGGACTTATCTCCCCACCTCGAGTACGTGTTTTCAGAGGGAACTTCAAAGTTACATGTGATTATCGCTAAAGACTTGTAAAGGGAGGAAAAGGATCAGCTTATTAAGATTTTAAAGTCACACAAACGAGCAATTGCTTGGAAAATATCTAATATCAAGGGCATTGATCCTAATTTTTGCACCCACAAAATATTGATGGGAGATAATTTTAAACCTGCTATCTAACATCAGAGAAGGGTAAATCCAAAAATTCATGAAGTCATTAAAGCATAAGTTATCAAACTTCTAGATGCTAGATTGATTTACCCTATCTCGGATAGTCCCTGGGTTAGTCATGTGCACGTCGTACCAAAGAAAGGTGGTATGACGGTGGTTTCTAATGATAATAATGAGTTAATTCTGACTAGATTGGTTACGGGATGGCGTGTTTGTATTTACTATTGAAAATTAAATGACGCCACCAGTAAAGACCATTTTCCTCTTCCTTTCATGGACCAAATGCTTAAACGTTTAGCTGGGAATGAATTCTATTGTTTTCTTGATAGTTTTTCTAGGTATTTCCAAATTCCTATCGATCCCCAAGACCAAGATAAAACCACCTTCACCTGTCCTTATGGGACCTTTGCTTACCGTAGGATGCCTTTTGGTCTTTTCAATGCCCCAGGGACTTTTCAAAGGTGTATGGTGGTAATTTTTCATGATATGATTGAGAAAACCACGAAAGTTTTCATGGATGATTTTTTAGTCTTTGGAGATTCATTCTCTTCTTGCCTCTCCCATTTAGACATGATGCTTAGAAGATGCGAAGATACCAATCTTGTCTTAAATTAGGAGAAGTGCCACTTTATGGTTAAAAAAGGTATTGTCCTCGGCCATAAGATTTCTAAGAATGGTATCAAGGTTGATCGAGCCAAAGTAGAGGTTATTTCTAAGTTACCTCCTCCCATTACGGTTAAAGGAATAAGGAGTTTCTTACGTCATGCCGACTTTTATCGAAGATTCATCTAAGATTTCTCCAAAATAGCTCGGCCTATGACCCGTCTCTTCGAAAAAGAAACTCCATTCATATTTTCGAAAGAATGCATGAAATCTTTTGAGTTTCCTAAAAAGAAACTCACCGAAGCTCCTATTCCCGTGGCCCATGACTAGGACTTACCGTTCGAGATCATGTACGATGCAAGTGACTTTGCGGTAGGAGCCGTCTTGGTCCAGCGAAAGAACAAATATTTTTAGCCTATACATTATGCGAGTAAGACTTTATCGGATGCTCAGACACATTACACCACTACAGAAAAAGAGTTATTAGTTGTGGTGTATGCGTTTGAGAATTTCGGGTCTTACATTGTCTTGTCTAAGACAATAGTGTATACGGATCACTCGGCCTTAAAGTACTTATTTGCCAAGCAAGATGCTAAGTAGAGATTACTCCGATGGATTCTCCTGCTCCAAGAGTTTGATATCGTGATTCGCGATAAAAAAGGACCAGAGAATCTTGCGTCTGATCATTTGAGTAGACTTGAAAATCCTCATAAAGGGGATCTCGTTGAAATAGAAATGAATGATAATTTTCCACACGAGTCCCTCAATATGATTACCCTTAATGTGGATAATGAACCCCCTGTGGTTTGCCGATATTGCAAACTGCTTAGTGGGTAATGTGCTTATTAAAAGGATGTCATCCTAACAAAAGAAGAAAATTTTCAAAGATATAAGACATTATTTTTGGGATGACCCCTATTTGTTTAGAATCTGTATTTATCAAATAGTTAGGAGGTATGCGGATGGGAAGGAAACTATGGATATTCTAGAAGCTTGTCACCATGGTCCCATCGGAGGACATCATGGCCCTAACTACACCGCCAAAAAAGTTTTCGATTCTGGTTTCTTTTGGCCCACTATATATCATGATGCCCATTACATGGTCAAACACTGTGACGTATGTCAACGTCAAGGAAAAATCTCACAAAGGGACGTAATGCCCCAGAATTCTATCCAGATTTGCGAGATCTTTAATGTATAAGGCATCGACTTTATGGGGCCGTTCCCGTCTTCACGGGAGAACAAGTATATACTCGTGGCTGTCAATTATGTTTCCAAATGGGTTGAAGCCAAATCCTTACCCACAAATGACGCCCGAGTAGTTGTGAAATTTTTGAAACAATTATTTTCTAGGTTTGGAACCCTACGGGCCATAATTAGTGATTGGGTACACATTTTTGTAATGATCAATTTTCTAAGGTGCTTGAAAAATATGGTGTTAAACATAAGCTTTCTACCTTGTATCATCCTCAAACTAGTGGCCAAGTGGAGGTGTCTAATTGTGGTTTGAAGATTTTCTTGGGCAAATTATAATCTCGTTGGTCCGGCCCGTTTACAATTACTTAAGTGTTTTCTTATGGCACCGTTGAGTTATCCCAACCCAACGGTCCTAACTTCAAGGTAAACGGGAATCGGATCAAGCACTACCTCGGAGGGGATATCCCTGCTTTGGATATCCCGGATCTCCGTCTTTTCCCCATGAACAACTAAATTCGGGGACGAGTCAAGCTAGTGACTCGTTAATAAACAAGCGCTTCTCGGGAGGCAACCCGTGTTATCTATCTATTTTTATTTTTATTTTGAATAAGTGTGATGTAGTATTAGAATAAGTATGGAGGAGTGCTTCTCTCCATGTTGTGTTTCGTAGGTATCTGCTTTTGCTCGCAGAATTCCTTATGATCGTGAAGACTACCGTGCTTGTTTTTGATCCTCCAACACTCGGTCTCCGATCAATTGAATGATTATATCTAGGGAAATCTTCTGTCCTGATCACACACACACACACACACACACATAACACACACCAAGTACATAACACACACACACACACAATTGCATGATTATATTTAGGGAAATCTTTTATCCTGATCATATATGTAAATCTGATATTGTTTCCCTTTTCACACTTGGAATTTTTAGCATTTACCTTTTTCGTTCATAAGTGTGAGGGTAGCACCCGATATTTTTGAACATTGAGGCCAATGTTCAGTTCTAAGTATGGGGGGAATTCTATCAAAATGATCATACATGTGCTTGTTTGTTCCCCACGCAACCCCGTTTTGACCAATTTATTGTTTTATTTTATGAAATAATAATAATAATGTGAAAAAATAAGTAGGCCCGTAGGCTAGAACAAGGGAGATTCTGACTTGACCGTGTATTGTACTCTAGCTTTCCCTTTGGCTTTCAAGACTAAGCGTTTGCAAGACTTTAAAAATTTTGCAAAAACGAAAAATGATAGAGATGAATATAAGTTAGATGCTAAGCGTGAAGTAGTTGGATCTATTTATAGCTCATAGAGGTTAATTGTGGTTTTTGCTCCCATCAGCTAAATAAACGCAATAGAATAATTTTCAATAAATTAAGTTGCACGGTTTTTACAATTCTTAGTTTTTAATCCCTTCTTAGAGGATTCCTTCTGATGAACGTAAGGTACACATTGAGGTTTTGTTGGTGTTGTGGGGAAATAGGCTACCGATTCTTGACGGTTCACTCTCGTTGTCTCGGAAGTTAAGAGACCACAAGACTCGAAATTTGGCCATCATAAAATGTAATTAACCAAAGCCGAATTAAGACTACTATTTCCTGACGGTTCGCTCTTGTTGACTCAGTTGTTCAAACGGTGGAGGTAATAATAATAATAATAATCCAAGACCGATAAAAGTTTACTGTTTCCTGACGGTTCGCTCCTGTTGACTGAGAATTTAAAAAGGTCGAGGTCGAAATAAGACTACTGTTTCCTTACGGTTCACTCCCATTGTCTCAGTTGTTTAAAGGACCGAGGGATAATATTGCTGCAATAATAATAATAAAGCCAAATTTTAACTCTGGATATATCTAAATAAAGCCTCCGTCTATGGACTCGTAGTTGAGTTGTTTCGGATGAAATAAAAAGGATATCCTCTAAATCATGTGAAATTAGAACCTTATTGTGGACCTTGTTTTCAGCAAATCGGTTCTTTAGGAAAGGGTTTAAAATGAATTTTTATTTAAACCGGGCTCCTTTATAATAATAAAACCATAAAATAAGTGATCTCATTTCACTTTATATTTTCCAAATAAACTCCTTAGAGAAATTAGGAATAAGGGATCGATAAGTAGTTGCGATTACACAATTAACATTTATGAGTAGTGTTAGGATCTAATTTTATATTTAGCTGTGAGTTCATTTTAAGCTTGTTTTGGGGATTATGGAAATCGAGGATGATGATCTTTGTCTCCTGGAGACACCCAGTTTGCGTGTTTCACGTTCTTAAATCCTTTTATATAAATTGAATAAAATTTTAACTTAGTTTTTTATCTATTAATGAATAAATGGTTAAAACGGGGCGTTTTCGAAATAAATGACTTTTCTTATACCCCTTGATGAACACCTTTCTGTTCTTGTTTGATGTGAGGGATTATTAGTTAAGGGGGGTTAAAAGATTTTCTTTCATAACGTGTTTAATATACTGATGGGGTGTCATTTTATACACTATTTCAGGGTCATTTACCCCCTAAATCATGCAAATATGCCCAGATTATGTGCTTAATCGTTTATTTTTATGTTTTACTTAGATGGCATTTAGAGGGAATACACGTGACTTAGGCTCATTTGGAGAAGAAACGGACGAGATTACGGACCTACACCAAATCCTTGAAGAAGTATTGCTTACAGAACGTGGAGATGGCGTCGCAGGCATAAAGCGAAGCCGTCGGGATCCATTTAGTGACGACGTCAGAGATTTAGTGACGGCGTCAGGACGTAGCCGACTTAATGAGGATCTAGAATCATCCATGTAGCAACGGCGTCAGGATTACAACGCGACGCCGTCGCAACGATATCCCTATATATACTAAACCGATTTTAGGGTTTCAAGTGTATAACTTTGTATAACTTTAGGGAGACGAACCCTAGCTTTAGTAGCAACTTCATATGTCGTTTTTAAGGCCTCAAAACCCTATTGAACTACCTTGAATCCATGTTTTAATTCAAGTGAGGTTATTTATCATTAATCATTCAATGTGTCTATGTGTTGTGTGATTGATACATCTCTTTGCTTTCTTTATAACATGCGAGGCTAAACCCTCTTTTGTATTTGCTTATGATTTCATAAAAGTCGGATTATAGATCCTTTTATTGTTGCTTCTTGATTGATGATTGTGCGCGTTAGGTTCTAGAAAACCAATTTTTGTCTATATCGTTGTAGACACGTCTAGGGAAATGTGAGCGCGTAGAAAGGATACCATCGGGTAACAGTCTTCATATTACCTTGCCCCTTTATATGGTTGATCCCTTTTAAGATATTTCACATACATTTAATGTACTCTTAAGGGCATTGTAATAGTCTTCATACTACCTTACTTCTGCGTTGCCCTAACGGAATATTAAATAGATGGCGGGTTCGTGTAATCCATTCATGACCTAGGAAATACTTACACATATCATCACAAGTGTGACAAGGCAATAGGACTAGGAGAAGCAATCTGATAAGTAATGCATGATTAAGTAAACACATTTAATTATCATAAAGTTATCACCAGTAAATTAGATATTAGTTTAATTAAGTAGTTAAACAAACCAACCTCTTAAACCATAGATTTACTTGCTTTCTTATAAATATAAAAATACAAAAATAATCTTCTCTCAACCCCTAGAATTCTGTTAGACCGTGATTAAGCATTCCCAACCTATTCCCCTAGAGAACGATAACAACCCTCGATTCTTGCCTATACTACTACTACACGGTTAGGTACTCTTCCTAGGGAGTTATAAAACTTCTTGTAGAAGTCCCTTATGATAACCGCATCATATACATTGCGTGTGGGACTAGCAATGGCTTAGTGTGGGGGAATTTTGATGTGTGCTTAAACACACATCATTTTTACCCTAGAAAACACTCTAAAATGAACTAATAACCATAAAATGTGAGCAGTTATATAGTAAATATGTTTGGTATGTGTTATTATGTCTTGCAGGTACAAAGGATTGAAAACAAAGCAAAAACAATGATTTTCGGATGAGTTTCAACGACGTTTTCATGTTTATCGAGATTCAAACAAACTCGTAAAAATTCCTCGAGCACTGCATTGGAAATAGCACGAAATTACGAATCCATCGGTACCTTTCTTACTTTTTGAACCGATCCAAATAATATTATATGGACCGGTCAATATCTATTTCGACCTTTCTTATTAATAAACTCGACCAGTCTTATTAAACCTTAAAGGAATTAATTTGCATATATATTATAGGATCACTGCCCAGCTCAGCTGGCAAAGGGGTTACCCTTTGTGATTCTATCCAAAAGGTCAGGGGTTCGAGCCCAGCCTTGGCTGGGTTATGCCATTTATCCATCTGCCACGTCAGCAGCCACGTAGATGACACGCGGCAACCCGACCCAACACGTGGCGACCCGTTGACTTGACTCGTTGACCTGCCACGTGGCGGTGGCTTTGACAACTCATCATTGCAGGTACGAGGTAGCAGCTCTGACATGGCAGGTACGAGGTTGCAGACATGTCAGTCCGAGGTGGCAGAGTGGCATGGTTGCTGGCCAACTAGAGGACGCCACGTGTACTCGGTGACAAAATATGCAGAGGTGGCGGAGCGCATGATTCGAGGCTTCCAAAAGCCCGTGATTAGGAGGATATGATTGGTTGACGTGATAGTTTGATTGGCTGAAAATACTCCATAGTAGCTGGCAATTAGGAGGACGAGTGAAATGACTATTATACCCCTAGGCCTAATGAGGCTATATTTTGCCTCATTCTCACGCAGCTAGGACGGATCTTTTCTTTCATATTTCATTTCACCTAGTTTAGAATACTAGTAGCTTAATTTGTAAAAGCTTTTTAGCTTATTAGTTTATTGTACTCTTGCTTATTATCAATGAAGATGAATGTTATTAAGGTTGGTGTTACTTGAGCTTATTTTCTTTTGCTTATTCTTTTATCTTTTCTTTTCTTTTCTAGCTTATTTCCAAATAAGCTCTCTCAGATAGCTTATTTTTTATCCTTATCTCTTAAGCTTATATTTGAATAAGCTTCTTATAGCTTAATTCAAATAAGCTTATTTCAAATACTTGTTGTTTTAAGTCTTCGATTAAGCTTTTCATCTAGCTTATTTCAGATGTCTTATTTTCCTAGCTTAATATTCGAATAAGCTTCTTAATAGCTTGTTCCATTTAGCTTATTTCTTATATTTTTGGTTTTAAAGTTTTCGAATAAGCTATACTTAGCTTATTTCGAAGCTTATTTTTTCTATTATCTTTTAGATTGTTTTTAAAGCTTAAAGTTTTTAGCTTTTTCAAGTAGCTTATTATTTCAGATCTAATCCTTAAATATACCCGATTCTCGTTCACTTTTCGAAGAGAACAACTTAGTTTTGGATGGATTTAGATTTATTAATAATAGAATTGTTGTTTTTATTTTCGATCTAATTTTAATAGCTTAAAGTTCTTAGCTTTTTCAAGTAGCTTGTTGGGTTATTATATTTAGATCTAGTCCTAAAATATACCCAATCCGCGTTCACTTTTCGAAGAGAACATCTTAGTTTTATGTGAATTTAGATCTAAAGTTTATTAATAGCTTATAGTTCTTTTTTAATTTAACCTCTAGCTTATAATTGTTATTTTGTTCATTATAACCTTTATTGTGTTTTGATGTTGATGGAATCATTCCTACATCTAAGGCGTGGAGCTTAAGGGTTTTATAAGCTAGTTCAATTTCTTAAGTTTAAAAGATTTTATAAATTTTATTAAGCTTTTTAGTATATAAAGTTTATAACTTTATTAACTAATTAGTTAAGTAGAATCTAAAAGAGAATTAATCTTAAGTGTTTTATTTAGTTTATAAAATCGGGCGGTTAGTTCGTCTCCATTTCATCGATCGAGTTCTACTTTCCTTCCCTTTTCAATACATATTAGTTTTAGTTTATTAATTAGAAAAAAATATGATTCGTGATTTGATTGTTGCTATGATTAGTTAGTTATTATATGCTTGTTAAGTGAGTAGTGATTAGTGAATTAAGTGTGAAATAAAAAGGAATTGTTGATAAATAATTTTTAGATTATTTAGATTTCTTTTGGTTATTTTGACGGGAAAAAGCCGTTAGGATATTCAAACATTAATCTAGTAATTAAAACCAAAATAAAAGATTGTTTTCAAAATAAACCAACGTTGTGAGAAAATAGTTTTTTAAACGGGTACTAATTCATTAATAAATACTTTCCTTCACACTTTATGATCTTTTCGCCTCACTTGACAAGCATATCCGTTAAACATATATCTTAGATCTTTTAGCTTAATATTTCGTAGTTTAAATCATTAGTTTAAAACAAACCAAAAATATTTGATAATCAAGTATCCAATTAAGAACATAAATGTGAATCTCTATTCATTTCTCACCGTGGACACGACTCCGGAAGATTTAATTATTACTTGTACTCAAGTAATTCTTTTATCTAAACGGGAAATACTATATTATTACTTCGACACATTGACGATTCACGTCAATTTTTTGGCGCCGCTGCCGGGGAGATTTGTATGATTTTTTCGTTGTGTTTCGAGTTAGTGTCTGGAATATCCTTTCTTTTGAAAGTTCATTTTCGTATTTATAAAAAATAAAAAAAAATAAATAATAATAATCCAAAAATATTTTCCAATTTTATTTTATTTTTCCTTTTCTTTTATATATATATATATATATATATATATATATATATATATATATATTAAAAAAATACCAAAATAATCTTATTTCACTTTTATTATCTTTACAAAAAATCCAAAAATATTTTCTATCTTATTTCTTTTTAGCGCATGTGCACACGTTCTTCTACGACCGACCTCTTTCCGCCTTTTGAAGATCCTGAGAGATTCATTCGTCTAAGAAATCGAGGTGAACCGTCACTTTTATTTAATTTTGAAGAAATTAATATGGATCCTAATAACAACCAGGGACCGCCTCCTGCGGGTCCTATTCCTTAAAATCCGGCTCCCGATCTCTGAACGATGGAGGAGTTGTGCCAGCCGTCTATGAATAGCCGGGGCGGACCGATCACTCCCTTTAACATTTAGGCTACAGATTTTGGACTTAAAAATCACATGATTCAACAAGTTCAACTGAGCTATCAATACCATGGTTTACCAGGTGATGATGCTAATAAGCATATTGACAAGTTCTTGACTGTGACTCAGAGCATGAAGCAAAATGGAGTCCCGCATGATGTCCTGCGCTTATGTCTCTTTCTTTATTCTTTGACGCATCATGCCACCACTTGGTTTGATCGTCTACCAAAGAATTCTATCCATATCTGGGAAGAGATGGTTACCAAGTTTCTATCAAAATATTTCCCCCCTTTCATGGTTACAAATTTAAGAAATGATCAGTAACTTTTGACAGCTTCCTGACGAATCTTTATTCGAAGCTTGGGAACGTTACAAGTTGTCGATTGACCGGTGTCCTAATCATAACATGTTACACGTCACTCAAATAGACACATTCTATAATGCGTTAACTTTGAGACACCGGGATACAATCAATGTTGCTGCTGGAGGCACCTTTATGAAAATGCGACATGAAGAGTGTTATGATTTAATCCAAAATATGACCGCTCACCACAATGACTGGCATACCTCAGCTCAAAGGGGCGAGTTATCTAGATCAATCACTTCTTCATCTCCTGAGATAGCAGCCCTTACTCATGAGGGGTGTGTGTTGACATGAATCGCAAGGATTTGTGCCGGTTTTGTTGTCGTTTTTTGTTTTTCTTCTTTTTGTGTTTTTTTTTTTTTTGTTTTTGTTTTTTTTTTTTCGTTTGTTGGTGTTTATTGTTTTTTTTTTATTTTTTTTGTTCGTTTTTGTGTTTTTTTTGTTTTGGTTGTGTCTTGTGTTGTATATGGTTTTTGTTTTTTATTGTTTGTTGAGGTTGGTTGGTTTTTTGTTTTTTCTTTGTTTTTGTTTTCGTTTTGTGGTTATTTTCGTTGTCTTGTGTCGGGTGTAGTTTTTTTGTTCTTGGGTTGTTGTTTTTCATATTTTTTTGTTTATTTTTTTGTTATATTTCTTTCTTTGTTTTTGTATCTTGTTTTTTGATTTTTTTAGTGTTTTTTTTTGTGTTTTTGTTTTTTTTGTTGTTTTTTTGTATTTTGTGTTGTGTTTTTGTTGTTTGTTTTTTTGTTTTTTGTTTTTTTTTTGGTTGAATTTTTTATTTTGTTTATTTTGTATTTGTTTCTTTTTTGTTTGTTTTTTTTGGGATGTTTTTGTGTTGTTGTTTTTTGTGTGAGTGTTTTTTTATTTTTTTTTTTTATGTGTTGTGTTTGTTTGTTTATTGTGTTTGTTGTTGTTTTTATTTTTTTTTCTTTTTGATTGTGTTTTATTGTTTTTTACATTTGATTAATTTATTTTATTTTGTTTTTTTGTTTTTTTTGGTTTTTTTTGATTTGTGGGTTTGTTTTTTTTTTATTTTTTTTTTTTTTTTATTTTTGTATTTGTTGTTTGCTTTTGTTTTTTTTTTTTTTAGTTTTTTTGTTTTTTTGGATTTTTTTTTGTTATGTTTATGTTAAGTTTGTTTTTTGTTCTTTTTTGGTTTTTTGTTTTAGTGCAGTTCTTTTGATTTTGGTTTTTTGTTTTTGCTTTTTTTGTGGTTTGTTTATTGGCTTTTGCTTTTTTTTTTTCTCTTTTTTCTTGTGTTGTTTTTTGATGTTTTTTTTTTTTTGTTTTTTTTGTTTTGAATTCTTCTAAGTTTTTTGTTGTTGTTGTTTTTGCTGTGATTTGTTTTATTTTTTCTTTTTTTGTCTTTTTTTTTATTTTTTTTTTTTTGTGTTTTTTATTATTTATGCTTTTTTTTGTTGGGTTTTTTGTATTTATTTTGCTGTTGTTTTTTGTTTGCTTCTGTTTAATTTTTGTTGTTTTTTTTACCTATCTTTTTGTTTTTGTTTTTTTGTTGTCTTCAATATTTGTATATTTTTTTGTGTTTTTTGGATTGGCTTTGTTTTTTTTTTATTTTATCTTTTTTTTTTTTTTTTAGTTTTGTTTGTTTCTTATTTGTGTTTTTTTGGGTTTGTTTGTTCTTTTTTTTTTTGTAGTTATCTGTTGTTTTTTTCTTTTTGTTTTATTATTTTTTTTTGTTTGTTATTTTTTTTTTTCTTTTTTTTTGTTTTTAGGCTTTTTTTAATTTTATCTGCTTTGTATTTTTGTTTTTTGTGTTTTTCTTTAGTTTTGTTTTTGGGTTTTTGATGTTGTTTCGTTTTAATTTGTATTGTTGTTTTCTTTTTTTTTGTGTTTGTTTGGTTTTTTGTTGTTTGTTTTGTATTTTTTTTTTGTATTGAGCTATTGAGTTGTTGTTGTCTTTTGTTGTTTTGTTTGTGGTTTGTTTTTTGTTCGGTTTCTAGTTTGGTTTTTTGGTCTTTTTAGTTCTTTTTTTGCTTGTTTCTTGTGTGCTTTGTTTGTGTTTGCTTTTTTTTTGTATTGTTTTGATTTTTGCTTGGTGTGTTTGTGTGTGTGTCGTTTTGGTTGTGGTTTTTGGTTTTTTTTTTTTGGCTTTTTGATTATTTGTGTGTTTTTTTTTGGTTGATTTTTGTTATTTTATCTGGTGTTTGTTGTTTTTAATTTTATTTTCTGGGTTGTTTGATGTTTTTTGTCTGTTTGTGGATTATTGTTGGTTTTTTAATCTGGGCTTTTTTGGGGTTTTTTGTGTTTGTGGTGTTTTTTATATTAATTGATTGTGTTGGCGCGTTGTTTTTTATGGTTTGTTTGCTTTTGATGTATGTTTTTTGGTTGTGTTTTTTGTGTTTTTTGGTTGTATGTTGAGTTCTGTGTATTAGTTGTTTTATGTTGTTTTGTTGTAGGTTCCTTATTTATATGTGTGTTCTCTTATGTTGTGTGATTGTGTTCTATGGCTGTTCAATTTTATGGTTTTATGCGCTTTTTTTCGTTTTTTGTTTCATTTTTGGTTTTGCTTTTTTGTTTTTTTTTGCTGTGTTTGTTTCTGCTTGATTTTTGTGTTTTGCTCTTTTTTGGTTTTGCTTGTGTTTTATTTGTTTTTATTTGCTTTATTGTTTTGTTTCTTTTTTTTTTTTGTTGTTTGTTTTTTTTATTGTTTTTTTTTTTTGTTTTTTTGTGTTGTTTTGTTCTGAGTTTTTTGGTTTGATATTTATGTTATTTTTTGGTCTTTTTATTTGTCGTTGTTTGGTGGTTGTTTTGTTTCATTGTTTTGTCTTTTTTGTGTTTTTTGTTGGTTTCAATTTTTTTTGTATTTTGTTTGCTTTGTCCTTTGTTGTAGTTTTTTATTTTTTGTTTTCCTAGTTTGTTTCTTTTGATTATTTGTTTTGTTATATTTTTATTTTTGTTTGTTTTTCGGTTTTTTTGGATTTTTTTTTGCTTGTTGTTTTTATTGGCTGTGGTTTTGTTTTGTATCTTTGTTGGGATTATGTTTTTTTGTTTTGGGTTTGTTGGGTTTTGGTTTTGTTGGTGAGTGCTTCTGTTTTAGATGGTGTTTTTTTGTTGGGTGTTGATTTTGTTTTTTTGTTTTTGTGTTTTTTTGTATGCGGCTTTGTTCTATTTTGTTCGACGGTGTGTTTATGTTATCTTTGGTGCTTTATTTATGTTTGTGTTTTTTTTTTTTTTGTTGTTTTGTTTTTTAAGTTGTCTTTTTTTTATTTGTTTTTTTTTATGTTTTAAATGTTGTTTTTGTGTTATTGTGTGTAGTTTTCACGTTTCTATTTTTCTTCTTTTTTTTTGTTTTTTTTTTGTTTTGCGTTTTGATTTATTATTGTTTTGTTTTTTTTGTTGATTGTTGTGTGATTTGGCATATTGTTGCTTTAATGTTTTTTGTTTCTTATTGTTTTTTTGTATGTTTTGTTGTGTTTCCTTTTTTTTTTTTTTGTTGTGTAGTTGTTGTCACTCTATTCTGTTTTTTTGTTTTTGTTTTTATTTTTTTTTTAGGTGTTGCTTTTTTTGTTTTTTTTTGTTCCTTTGTGGGTTTTGTGTTTATTTGGTGTTGTTGTGATTTGTTTCTATGTCTTTTTATTTTTTTATGGTTTATGTTTATGTTGGGGGTTTTTTTTTTTTTTTTTTATGTTTCTTTTTTTTTTTTTTGGTTTTTCTTTGTTGTTTTTTTGTTTTTGGTTTTGGTTTTTTTGTTTGTTTGTGTTTTTTATTTTTGGGTTTGGGTTTGGTTTTTTTTTTTTTATTGTGGTGTTTTGGTTTTTTTTTTTGGGTATTTTGTTTATTTTTGTTTTTTTATTTGTTTTTTTTGATTAGTTTTTTTTTGTTGTTTTGTATATGATGTTTGTTGTTTATGTTATGTTGGTGTTTACTTTGTTATTTTTGTTTTGTTTTTTGATTTTTTTTTTTGTTTTTTTTTGGTTTTTTGTTTTTTGTTTTTTTTTTGTGTTTTATTTTTTTTGCTTTTGTATTTATTGAGGATGTTTTGTTTTATTTAAGGCTTTTGTATATGTTTTGGTTGGTTTTTTTTTGTGTGTTCGTTGTTCGGTTTTGTTTTTGTGTTCTGGGTTTGTGTTTTGTTTAATTGTTTTGTAGATTTTGTTGGTATTGTTGTGTGTCTGTGGCTGTAGTCGGTTTCTATATTATGTATATTTTTGGTTGGTTTGATTTTTGTTGCATTTGTTAGCTTGGGTGTGCTCTTTTGGTTGGTTTTTGTAGGTGTGGTTTTTGGGTTGGTGTGTTGGAGTTGTGGTGATTGTTTCGGTAGTGTGTGTGTGTTGTGTGTTTTATGTTGCTGGCTGAGGAGGTTGTTGGTTTTTTTTAGGTGTGGGGGCGGTGTGGGTTAGGGCCTGGGTCGCTTGTGTATTTGTGGTAGATGTTGTTTGGGTTGTTGTTCTTTGTTTTTTGTGGTGGATTATTTGTTTTTGTCTGGATTTTTGTATTTTTTATTTTTGGTTTGTTTGTTTTGATTTTTGGTATGTGTTGTTTTTTAGTTGTGACTTTGTTGTTATGGGTGGTTGTTTATTGTGTTTTTTGTTTGTTTGAATGTTTGGGATTTCTCGTATTTTTCCGCTTTTGTTTTTTGGTGTTGTTTATTCTTTTTTTTTTTTGTTGTTCTTTTTTTGTTTTGGTTTGTTTGTTTTTGTATTTTTTGTTGATTTACTTTATGTCATTTTTTTTTTTTGCGTTTTTATTTTGTTTGTTTTTTTCTTTGTGTGTGTTTTTTGTTTTATGTTTATTTTTTTTCTGTATTGTTGTTGTTTTTGATTGTTTTTTTATTATGTTTTTTTTTTTTTGTTATTTGTCTTTTTTTGGTTTTTCATATTTTTTGTTTGTATGTTTTTGTTTTTGCTTTTTGTTTTGTTTTTTTTGTTTGTGTTTGTTTTTTTTTTGTTTGGTTTAGTTGTGCTTTTTTTGTGTTTTTGTTATTGAGTTTGTTGTTAGTGTTTTTTTTTGCTTTTGGTTTTGTTTTTGTTTTTATTTGTTTGTTTTGGTTATTGGTTCTTATTTTTTTTTGTTTTTTTGATTTGTTTTATCATTTTTGTATTTTTTTTTTAGTGTGGTTTTTTGTTTGTTGTGGTTCTAGTTTTTTAGTTTTTTCTTGTTTTGTTATTGGTTTTTTGGTATTTGTTTTATTTTTTGATTTATGCATTGCTTTTGTTTTTGTTTCTTTTGTTGTTTGATTTGTTTTTGGTATGATATGGCTTTTTTTGGTTTTTGTTTTTTTTGTTTTTTATTTTTGTTTTTGTTTTTGTTTTTTTTGTCATTTGCGTTTTTTTTTTGTTATTTTTTTTTTTTTGGTTTGTTTTTCTTTTTTTTGTTTTGTTTTTTTTTTATTTGTTTTTCTTTCGGTTGTTTTGTCCCTTTGTTTTTTTGTCTATGTTGTTTTGTTTTATTTTGTGGTTTGTGTGTTTTTTTGTTTTGTTTGTTTGATTTTTTTTTTGTTTTAGTGTTTGTATTTTGGTGGGTGGGGGTTTGTGCTTTGTGTTTGTTCTGTTAGTTCGGTTTTTCGGTTATGTTGTGTTTTTTATTGTTTTTTTATACGTTTTGATTTGTTTTGTTGATTTTGTTATGTCGTTTTGTTATTCGATCTTTGTTTTTTTTTGTTTTTTTGTTTTTTATTAGTTTTCTTTATTTTGTTTTGGGTGTGGTTGTGTTGGTTTTCGTTTGTTATTTTTGTATTTTGTTTATTGTTTTTTTTTTGGTTTTTTGTTTGTCTTTTGTGAGTTAGGCTTTTTTGTTGTTTCTTGTTGTAGTTGTTTTAGTCGGTTTTTTGTTTCGTTTTTTTTTGTTAATTTGTCATTGTTGTGATTTTTTTGTTTAGGTATGGGTTTTGTGTTTATTCTTGCTGTATTTTTGGTTGTTTCGTTTGTTACTTTTTTTTTTTGTTGTTAGAGGTGCTTTTTTTGTTTGGATTTTTTTGGGGGTATGGTATCTGGGACTGTTGTATTGTTGTTTGTTTGGGTATTTTGGCGGTTATTATGTTTTTGGGATTCTTGTGGTGTGTGTGGTTGTGTCAATGTGGTTTTTATTTTCTTGGTTTTTAGTTTCGGGGCTGTTTTTGTGATTGTTTGTTTGTGTTTTGGTTTGTTTTATCGGTTTTGTTTTTTTCTTAATGGGCTTTTTTTCTTGTTTTTTGTTTAAGTTTTCTTTTTTTGTTTTGATTGTTGATTTTTTTTTATTTTTTTTGGATTTGTTTGTTTTGGTTTTTTTCTGTCTTTTTTTGGTTTTTTGTGTGGATTTATTTTGTTGTATCTGTCTGTTAAATGCTTTCAGTTTCTTTTTGTTTGTCTTTTTTAGGTTTTGATTAATTTGTTTTGTTTTGTTTTTTGGTTTTTGGGTTTTGGTTTTATGTTTTTTTTTTTTGTTTTGTTGTTTTTGCTTTTGTTTTTCGTGTTTTTTAGTGTTTTATGTTTTATTGCTTGATTGTTTTTGTTTGCGTGTTGTTGTTTTTTTTTTGTTATTTGTTGGTTTTTTTTTTTTTAGTTAATTAATTACTATAGTGTGTTGTTTGTTGATCGCGTTATTAGTTTTTTCTTTTTTTTTTATTGTTTTTTTTTTGTTTTTTTGTAATTTGTTTTGTTTCTTTTTGTTTTGTTTTGTTTTTTTGATTTTTTTTTCTTATTTTTTTTGTTTTCGTTTTTGTGTGTATTTTTTTTTTTATGTTTTCTTTGGTTTTATTTCGTTTTTTATGTTTGTTTTTTTTTGATGTGTTTTCTTGTTTTTTTTTTGCTTTATTTTTTTTTTTTGTTCGGTTTTTGTTTTGTTTGTTTTGTTTAGTTTTATTTGCTTCTTTTTGGTTGTTTTTTGTGTTTATTCTTTTGGTTTGTTGTTTTTTTTAGTTTTGTGTTTTGTTTTTTTTGTTTCTTTTTTGGTTGCGTTTTTGTGTTTTGTGTTCACTTTTATTTGTTTATATTGTTGTTGGTATTATTTTTGTTTTTGTCTGATGTTTGTGTTTTTTTTTGTTGTTGATTTATTTTTTTTTTTTATTGTTTGTTTGTGCTGTTTTTGTTGGTTATATTGTGCGTTTTGTTTTTGTTTTTTTTGTATGTTGGTTTGCTGGGTCTGTTTTGTTTTTTTATTGTGTTTTTTTTTTGTTTTGTATTTGATTATGTTTTGTTTTTTGTTATGTTGTTTTGTTTTTTGTTTTCTTGTTGATTGTTTTATTTTTGTTTTTGCTTTGTTTTGTATTTTTTTCTTTTATTGTTTTGTATTATTGTTGTTTTTGTTTTTTTTTTTGTTTTTATCTTTGTTTCATTTTTTATTGTTTTACTTTTGTGTTTTTTTTTGTTTTTGATTTCTTTTGGTATTATTGTGTTTTTTTTTTTTTGTGTAGTGTTGTTTGTGTTTGGTTTTGTTGGTTTGTTCTTTGTTTTTTTTGGTTGTTTTTTTTTTTTTTTTTTTTTTTTTTTTTTTTTTTTTTTTTTTTGTTTTTGTTTTTGTTTTTGTTTTTGTTTTTGTTTCTTTTTCCGTGTTTTATGTGTTTGTCTCTTGTTGTTTTTTATTTTTTTTGGATGTGTTTTTTTTTTTTATTTTTTTTTTTTTTTGTTGTTTTTGGTATGAGTTTGTTGTTTTTTTATTTGTTTTATTTATTTTATTATTTGTGTTGATTATTTTTTTGTGGGTCTTTGTTTCTTTTTTTTTTGTGTGGGGTTTTCTTTTTTTTGTTTATTTTTGTTGTTTTTTTGTTTTTTATTTCTTTGTGTTTGTTTTTTTTGTTGTAGTTTTTTTTTTTTTTTATTGTTTTTTTTTAGGTGTTTATGGTTTTGTTTTGATCATTTTTAGTTGTGTTTTGTTTCTTTATTTTTGTTTGATTTTGTGTTTTTTTGTTTTTTGTTTTTATTTCTTTTGGTTTTTAGTTTATTTGTGTTTGTGTGTTGGTTTTGTTATTTCTGATTTTTTTGTGTGTGTTTTTGTTTTTTTTTGTTTCTTGTTAGTTTTTTTGCTGTTTTTTTTTTGTTTTTATTTTTTTTTTTTGTTTTTGTGTCTGTGTTTTGTGGTGTCTTTGGAATTTTTTTGTTTTGTTTTTGTTTTTTTTTGTGTGTTTTTGTTGTATCTTTTTTGTTACTTGTTTGATTGGTTTTGTGTTGTTTTGGTGGGATTGGTATGTTGTTTGGTTATTTTTTTTTGTTATTTTTGTTTATTTTTGTTTTTTAGTTCTATTTGTTGCTTTTTTCTTTTTTGTTTTATTATATGTTTTTGTATTCTTTTTTTTTGTGGTTTTTTTGTTTCTTGTTATTTTGTCTTTTTTTTGTTGTTTGTTGTGTTTATGTTGGTCTTGTTTTTGTATCTATTTTTTTATTGTTTTGTTTTTTTTGTAGTGTTGTTTTTAGTTTTTTGGTGTTTTGTGTGTGTTTTTTTTTTTATTTTTGTTTTTTTTTGTTTTTTTGTTTCTTATTCTGATTTACTTTTTTATTGCTTTGTTTTTTTTTTTAGTCTTTTTATTGTTTTTTTTTTTTATATTATGTGTTTTTTGTTTTTTGTTTTAGTGTTTGTTTTTTGTTTTATTTTTTGTTCTGCTAGTTGGTTTTTTGTGTTTTTTTTTGATTGTTGCTTGTTTTTTTTGTTGTTTTTTTTTATTGATGTTGTTCTTTTGTTGTTTTTTGTTGTTGTTTTTTTTTGATGATCGTTTTTTGGTTTGGTTCTTTCTTTGTTTGTTTTTTGGTTTGTTTTTTTTGTGTTCTGTTGTTTTTTGTTTTTTTGTTTTGTTTTCGTTTTGTTTATTTGTTTTCTCTTTTTTTTTTGTGTTTTTGTATGTTTTTTTTTTGGTTGTGTTTGTGGTGTTTTATGCAGATGTTTTGTGTGTTGTTTTTTTTTTCATATTTGTGGTTTTACATTTTGGTTGTCTTTTTTTTTTAGTTTTGTCTTTTGTTGTTTTTAGATTTTTGTTCTGTATTTTGTGTTTTTTTATGTTGTTTTTTTTTATTGTTTGGCTTTTTTTTCTTTTTTTGTTGTCTTTATTTTTTGATGTTCTTTTTTTTGTTTTTTTTTTATCGTTGTTTTTTTTTTTTTTTTTTTTTTTTCTGTTGTGTTTGGTTGTTTTATTTGGTTGTTTTCTCTTTTTGTTTTTTTCGTTGGTTTGTTGAGGTTTTTTTCGTCTTTTTTGGTTTTTTTTGTGTTTGATGGTTTTTTTGGTTTTGGTTTTTCTTTTGGTTATTTGTTTGTTTTGTATTTTTTGTGTTTTTTAGTTATTTTTTTTTTTTAGTGTTTGTTATTTTTGTTTTGTTTATCTTGTTTTTTTGGTGTTTTTATTTTGTTGTTGTCTTCTTTGTTTTGTGGTTTTGCTTTTTTTTTTTTGTTTTTATTTTTGCAGATTTTTTTTTTTTTTTATTTTTTTTTTTGTTTTTATTTTATTTATTTTGTTGTTTTTTTATTTTTATGTTTGTTTTGTTTTGTATTGTTTTTTTTTTTGTTTGTTATTTTTGTTGTTTTTGTTATTTATTGATTTTGTTTTTTTCTGTTGTTTGTTTGTTGTATTTCTTTTTTTTTTTGAGTTTTGGTTTTGTTTAATTGTTATTGTTTTTATTGTGTGTATTTTTTTGTGGTTTTTAGTTTTTTTTTTTTTGTTTTATTGTTTTGTGTTTTTGTTTTTGTGTTTTTGTTCTTTTTATGGTTTTTTTTTGTTTTATTTGGTTTTGTTGTTTTTATGTTTTTTTTTTTGTTTCGTTTATTTTTTTGTTCTGTTTTTTGTTTGTTTTTTTTGGTTATTGGTTTTTTTTTGTTTGCTGTGGTGTTTTTTTTGTTTGTTTGTTTTTTATTTTTGTTTGTTTGATGTGATATATTTATGCTTTGTTTTCTTGGATTTATTGGTTTGTTGTGTTTTTGTTTTTTTCTTTGTTTTTTCTTTTTGTTTTTTAATTTTTAGTTTGTGTTTGTTTTCTTCCTGGTTTGTGTTTTTTTAGCTTTTTGTTGTTTGGTATTTTTGGTTGTTCTCTGTTTTTTTTGTTTATTTTTTATTTTGTTTTTTTTATTTTTTGTTCTTGTTTGTTTTTTGATTTTGTTTTGTGTTTGTTTTTTTTGGTTTTGTTGTTTTTTTGTGAGTGGTTCTTTTTTTGTTTTTTTATTTTTTTTTTGTTTTTTTTTTTGTTTTTGTTTTTTTTTTTTGTTTTTTTTTATTTTTTTTTTTTTTTTTATTTTTTATTTTTCTTTTTTGTTTATTTTGTTTTGTTCGTTTTATTGTTTTTGTTTTTTGTGTGTTTTGTTTTTTTTTTTTTTATTTATTGATTTTTTTTATTGTGTGTTGATGTTTTATTTTTGGTTTTTTGATTTGTTTTCTTGTTTGGTTTGTTTTGTTTATTTATTTTTTTTGTTTGTTGTTTTTTTGTTTGTTTTAGGTTTTTGTTTTGTTTTGTTTTGGTTTTTTTTTGTGTTGTTTTTTATGTGTTGTGTTTTATGTGTTTCTTTATTGATTTTATTGTTGTTTGGGTTGTTTTTTTTGTGATTGTTATGTTGTTTTTTGTTTTTATATGTTTTATTTTGTTTTTATGTTGTTTTTTTTTTGTGTTGTTCTTTGTTCTTGTTGTGTGTTTTGTGTGGTTGTTTGTTTTTGTTTGATTGTTTTTGTTTGTTTTTTGTATTTTTTTTTTTGTGTTTGTTTAATTGTTTTGTTGTTTTTTTTTTTTTTTTGTTGTTGTTTGTTTTTTGATTTGTAGTTTTTTTTTTTTTTGTGTTAGTGGTAGTTTTTCTTATGGTTTTTTTATTTTTTGTTTTTTTGTTTTGTTTGCGTGTTTTTGTTTTATTTATGTTGTTTTGTTTGTTTTGTTTGGTAGTTGTTTATTTGTTTTTGTGTTTGTTTGTTGTTTTTCTTGTGGTTCGTCTTTGTTTCTTTTTTGGGGTGTTTTTTGTTTTTTGTGTGTTTTTGTGTTGTGTATAGTTTTCTTTTTTTTTTGATTTGTTTTTTTTTTTTTTGCTATCATTATGTTTGTTATTTTTTTTTTTTTTTTTGTTTTTTTTTGGTTGTTTTATTTGTGTGCGTTGTTTGTTAGTTGTTGGTTGTTTTGTGTTTTTGTTTTTGTTTTTGCTTTTTTGTTTTTTTTTGATTGTTTGTTTGGTCTTTTTGTTTTTTTTTTTGTGTTTTGTGTTTCTGTTTTGTTTTGTTTGATTCTGTTTTGTGTTGTTAGTTACTATTTTTGTTTTGGTTTTTTTTTTGTTGTTAGACTTGTTGTGTTTTGTTTTTTTTTTTTTTTTATTTTTTGTTGTTTGTTTTGTGTTTTCCTTTTTAGTTTTGTTTTGTTTTGTCTGATTTTTTTTTGAGGTTTTTTTATAATTTTTTTGGTGTGTTGTTGTTTTTTTTTTTGTGTTTGTTTTCGTTCTGTTGTTTTTTTTTTTTTGTTACTGTTTGCTTTTTTCTTATTTTATTGTTTTTTTTGTTTTTTTTGTCTTTTTTTAGTTTTTTTTTGTTGCTTGTTTTTGGTTATATTTTCTTTTTTCTTTTTTATGTTTCTTATTTTTTTGTTAGTTTTTTGTTTTCTTTTTGTTTTAGTGATTTTTTGTTTGTTGGTTTGTTGTTTTTTTTTGTGTTTTATTTTTTTATGTTTTTTATGGGAGCTTTGATTTTCGGTTTTGTTTTTTATGTTTTATTTGCATTTTTTTGTGTTGTTCTTTTTTTTGTCTTTTTGTATAGATTTGTTTTTTGTTTTTGTTATTTTTTTTTTGTTTGGTTTGTTTCGGCTTTTTTAGTTTTTTTTTTTTATTTTTGTTTTTTGTGTTTTGTTTTTTTTGTTGTTTTTCTTGTGGGGTTGGGTTTGGTTTCTTCTTTTTTTTTTTTGTTGTTTTTTTGTCTTATATTTTGTTTGGTTCTGGTTATGTTTTTTTGTTTTTGTTTTTTTTGTTTATTTTTATTTTTTTTGATTTGTTTTAATTTATATTTTTTTATGTGTTTTCTGATGGTTAATTTTTTTTTTTTTGTTTTTTTTTTTTTTTGTTTTTTGTTTGGTGTTTTGTTTAATTGTTTTGAGGTGTGGTTTTTTGGTTGTTGTTTGTTTTTTATGTTTTGTTGGTTCTTGTTTTTCGTTTGTTGTTTTTTATTTAAGTTTTTTTCGTTTTTTTTGTTTTTGTTTTTGTTTTTGATTTTTTTTTTGTTTCTTGTATTTTGTGTTGTATTTGTTTTTGTTTTTTTTTTTTTGTTTTTTTGTTTTTTTTTTTCTTTCTTTTTTTTTTTTTTGTTTTTGTTGTTTGTCTTTTTTTTTTTGGTTTTTTTGGATTATTTTCTTTATTTGTTTTTATTTTAATGTGTTTTTTCTTTTTCATTGTTTCGTTTTTTTTTTTTTTTTGTGGGTGTTTTTTTTTTGTTTTGTTGTTTTTTTTTTTTTCTTTTTTGTTTTGGTCAGTTTTTTTTTGTTTTTTGTTATCTGTTTAGATTTAATTCATTTTTTTTTGTTAGTGTTTTTGTTTTATATTTTGCTTTTTGTTTGTTTTTGTTTTTCTTGTTGGTTTGTTGTTTTTTTTTGTGGTTGTGTTTCGGGGGTTTTTGTTTCTTGGTTTGTTTTTTTTTTTTGTTTTATTTTGTTGTTTTTTTTTTTTTTGTTGTTTTGGTTTGTTTTGTGTTTTTATTTTTGTTTTTGTTTCGTTGTTGTTTGTTCGTTTATGTTTTTTGTTGTTTATTTTCTTTTCTTTGATTTTTTGTTCGCTGTGTTGTTTTTTTTTGTTGTGTGTTGTTCTTTTTGTTGTTTTTTGTTGTGTTTTTGGTCTTTTTTTTTTTTATTTGTTTTGTTTTTTTTTTTTTGTTTGTTTGTGTTTGGATTGTGTTTTGTGTTTATTTGTGTTTTGTTGTTGTTTTGTTATTTCGTTTTGGTTTTTTTTTTTTTTTATTGTTTTTTGATTTTTTTTTTTTTGTTGGTTTTTTTTCTTATTTGTGTTTTTGTTTTTTTTTTTTTTTTATTGTTTTTAAAGTTTTAATTTTTTTCATGCTGTTTTTTTGTTGTATTTTTTTGGTATTTTTTTTGGTGTTTTGTTTGCTTTTTGTTTGTTTTGTATGATTATATTTATTTTTATGGTTTTGTTGTATTGTGTTTGATTGTTTTTGTTTTGTTGTCTGTGTGTTGGTTTTGTTTTATTTTTGTTTTTTTTTTTTTTTTGTTTTTTTAGTTGTCTCGTTTTTTTTTTTTGGGGTTGTTTGGCTTTTGTTTTTTTTGTGTGTTTTTTTTTTTTATTGTTTTTTTGTCATGTATATTTCTTTCTATTTTGTTTTTTTTTTGATTGTTTCCCATTCTTTTTTATATTTTTTATTGTTGTTTGTGTTTTGTTGTGTTTTTTTTGGTTTGTTGTTTTTCTGTTGGTTTATTTTGTTGTGTTTTTTTTTTTGTGTTGTGTTTTTTGTTGTTTTTGTTTTGTCTTTGTTGTTATTGTGTTTTTTTGTTTTGGTTTTCGATGCATTGATCTTATGTTTTATTTTATTTTGTTGTGTTTCTTTGTTTGGATTGGTTTTTTAGCTTGGTTCTTCGTTGTTGTTGTTGTTGTTTTTTTTTGGTGAGTTTCTTTAACTGGTATTTTTTGGATTCTTTTGTTTTGTTTTTTTTTTTTTTTTTTTTGTTTTTGGTTCTTTTGTTGTTGTTTTGGGTTGGTTTTATTACATTGTTGATGTGTTTTGTTATGTTGTTTTTGTTTTGTTTTTTTTTAGTTTTGTTTTGTTGTGCTCGGGGCAGACCGATCGCTCCCGTTAACATTCAGGCTACGGATTTTAGACTTAAGAATCACATGATTCAACAAGTCCAACAGAGCTGTCAATACCATGGTTTACCAGGTGACGATGCTAATAAGCATATTGACAAGTTCTTGACTGTGACTCAGAGCATGAAGCAAAATGGAGTCCCGCATGACGTCCTGCGCTTATGTCTCTTTCCTTATTCTTTGACGCATCATGCCACCGCTTGGTTTGATCGTCTACCAAAGAATTCTATCCATAGCTGGGAGGAGATGGTTACCAAGTTTCTATCAAAATATTTCCCTCCTTCTATGGTTACAAAATTAAGGAATGATATCAGTAACTTCCGACAGCTTCCTGACGAATCTTTATTCGAAGCTTGGGAACGTTACAAGTTGTCGATTGACCGGTGTCCTAATCATAACATGTTACCCGTCACTCAAATAGATACATTCTATAACGGGTTAACTTTGAGACACCGGGATACAATCAATGCTGCTGCTGGAGGCACCTTTATGAAAAGGCGACCTGAAGAGTGTTATGATTTAATCGAAAATATGACCGCTCACCACAATGACTGGGATACCTCAGCTCAAAGGGGCGAGTCATCTAGATCGATCACTTCTTCATCTCCTGAGATAGCGGCCCTTACTCAGCAAATTGCCAAAATGAACAAGAATTTTCTAAGAATGAGCCAATCCAATCAGCAAGTTAATGTTGTTAATCCAAGTTGCGAGACTTGTGGTGGTCCACATCATTGTTCCAAGTGTCAAGCTGCTAGTGGCTTCACTCAAGGGGACGTATATGCTGCTACGGGGAACTACAATGCGGGAGGTAACTCTTACCAACATCAAGGAAACTGTAATCTCTTAAGCTATTGTTCCAACAATTATCTTGGGCTACCCAGTTTCAATCAAGCAAATAATTCCAATCAGAATAATCAAAACTTTCAGAATAGGAATAACCAAAATTAGTATCAAAATTGTTCTAATCAAGGTTATCCGAATCAAGGATTTAATCAAAACAACCGAGGGTAAAATCTTAACCAAAGGAATAGTTATAATCAGAATCAAGGCTTTAATCAAAACCAAGGTCAAAATTTCAATCAAAATCAAGCTCAAACTAATTTTCATCAAACTCCAAATTTTCCATCTACATATGAGATATTAAGATAACATATGACTGTATCTGATGCTAAGTTTCAATTATTAGCAAATTAAATGACAAAAATTAAGAAAGCTATTAATGAAAGACCTCAGGGTGCGCTTCTTAGCAACACCATTCCTAACCCTAGGGAAGAAATTAAAGTAATTACCACACGGAGTGGTATTACTTTAGCTGGACCCTCAGTTCCATCTCCTAATCCCCCTTCTTCCTCTAAGGAGGTGGAACGAGACTCGAAGACGACCATGGACCAGGTGCACATTTCAAGTTCAGAAAGTATCGCACGTGTCCCATCTCCAGTAATCCAGCCAGCTCCCGCTTCTAAATCGAATGAGACCCCTGAGCGAAATCCTCATCAACCTCCTATTCCTTATCCTTCAAGGTTGAACAAGGATAAGCTTCAAGATAAATCTGATATCCAAATTCATAAGTTCTTGTAAATGTTTAAGAAATTACACTTTAATATCAGTTTTGCTAAAGCATTAGCTCAAATACCAAAATATGCTAAGATGTTGAAATATCTCCTTACTAATAAGGAGAAACTTCTAGAATTGTCTAATACTCCTCTTAATGAGAATTGCTCGGCGGTCCTTCTTAAAAAGTTACCCGAGAAACTTGGAGACCCTGGGAAATTTCTCATTCCTTGTGATTTTAGTGATCTTGAGGAATGCTTGGCCCTAGCCGATCTAGGTGCCAACATCAACTTAATGCCTCTATTTGTTTGGAAAAGTTAATGTTACCTGAACTTAAACCAATTCGTATGACCTTAGAGTTAGCTAACCGATCGGTTGCTTACCCGGTTGACTTCGTTGTCGTTGACTATGACGTCGATCCTCGTGTCCCCCTTAGAGCGAACGGTGTCATAACGCCGTTGGGCTCATTTTCAACGCAGTTGCTGGTGTTATGGCACCAGAAAGTAAAAGGGGGGAACGACGTTGGTGGCCACGTTAATCCAGCCACGCCATAACGCAACATTTAAAAAAATCTTTTTTTTGAACCTAACGACTACTTTTGCATTTTTTTTTAAATTTCAAAAAATTCTAGCCAACGGCTAGTACTGATTTAAATTTTTTTTGAAAAAAGCCCCAAAGGCTAGTTTATAAAAAAATTACTTTTTCAAAAAAAATTTACTCACTATATATATCCCCATTTCATATACTTTTTTTCACACATCTTCCAATTCAAACTCAATCTTTATACATTAGCAAAAAAAATGTCCGACTTTCCCAACGATGGCTCGTTTTGGAACCTCCTTAATTCTGGCAACATGGGTTCTGGGTCTACGTCGAATTCTCAATTCCTCGGGTTTTCTAGCCAAGCTCCAATGACTCCCGAGCAACAAGCTTTTTTAGAATCTCAACAACAAGCTTTTGTTGAATTTCAACAAACTTTCCAAAACCGACAACAAAACCCACCACAATTTGAAATACCACAACAACAAAGCCAATCTTTAAACACACTCACACAAACCAAATCCCAACCAAAAAGAGGCCGAGTGAAGCGCGACTAAAAAAGGAAAAGTGGCCGAACCGATTGGCGACGTTACTTTATGTTGGAAACTAGAGGAGGAAATGTTACTTGCAAAATGTTTCGTTACGGTTTTTGAGGATCCTAATGTCGGGCGGTCACAATCGAGGGAAACGTTATGGTATTGGGTTTTGAATGAATTCAATCGGTTGAATTTTCAAAAACGTACCAAGGATATGTTGTCAAGCAAATGGAGTGCATTAAACCATCATTGCCAAAGGTTCGACGCAATCTACAAAAGGTGCAATCGATTGAAAAAAAGTAGCGAGAACGAGGTGGATTTGATGAAACGGACTCGAGGGATTTATCGGGACGAGAATAAAAATAACGCGTTTAATCCCGAAGATGCTTGGGTTGTGTTGCGAAAGCATTCAAAATGGGACGCACCTAGTCCCGCACCGGTTGATTTAACCAAAGGCGAAAACGTTCCCGATGAACACGTTCCCGCGGTTAACACCGAGGAGCTATTCAGTCCTGATGCAAGACCTCGTCCTCCCGGTAAACAACGCCTCAGAAAAAAAAACCAAATCCGATACATTGGCGAGCACCGGGGGGAGTAACTCATCGGCCCAATTCGGGGAGTTTATGTCACACGAGCTTCGTCTCAAACGGGAAGCCGCCGAAAAGGACTTTGAGGTGGCGAAAGAGAAAGACCAGACGATAACGCGTTTGGAAGAGTTGAGATTTCTCGCCCTTAGCACGAAGGATTTGTCGGATGACGACGCCTATTATATCAACTTGCAAAAAGCCGTCGTTAAAGAAAAATTAAGATTACAAATGCCAAGGCCATCGAACAACAACGACGACGACGAAACCGAAGACGACGAGTAGATTTTTTTCAAATGCTTTTTTTATTTCCGAATGTATTTTTTTAGTACTGTAATTTTAATTTTTAATGAATGAAATGAATTTAGTTTGTTTTAAAATTATGGGAAAAAAATTAGTGGGGCCCAAAAAGTGGTGTTATTTTGGTGTTATGATTAGAGGGGTTTTTGTGTGTGTTGGTGTTATGGTGTTAAAGCTGACGTGGCAGCACTTTTTTGGTGCTATGGTGTTATGACACATGGGGCTCTTATCTTAGGGAGACGATTCTTGAGGACGGCCTGTGATCTAGTGGATGTACACAGAGAAGAGTTGACTCTTAGAGTCGGTGATGAAAAATTAATCTTCAATGTTGAGAGCACTTCAAAATATCCTCATAAGCATGGAGATGAGTCAATCAATCAGATTGATATCATTGACACTACATGCGAGGACCATTTTCACGAAGTGTTAAATGTTCAGAAATCGATTCATCCTTTGAGTGGCAGTCCCACTCCTTCTGATCCTGTTGTCGCGTCTCTTTCCCCGTTTCTTACTCCCTTCGGGGATAGTGACTTTGGTATGTGCTTAATTACACATACCTTTTGCCTATAAAAACGAGCCTAAATGACTAAAAACGTACATAAAATACCAAATATATGTGTGTTTGTCTTATATACGGTAACAAGAACAGATATACAATAAGGACGAAAACGAACAAACCGCGGCACTGAGTTAGAAAGAGCATGAAAACTCAAAGTCAGAGTCAACCAAAAAGTCAACCCTGACAAAATCAAAGTCAAAGCCGAAGCCGAACCTGAAGAAATACTTAATGGGCCAACCCGTACCCATCTAATGGGCCGGGTCAGCTGATCCGTCCTAATTAACACACACACACACACACATATATTATAAATATATATATATCAATTTATATATATATATATATATATACATAAAATATAATATATATATATATATATATATAATAAGGGCTCGTTATAATGAGAGAACCAATTTTAGATGCAGAACTCTACAGAACTATTTTGGACCAATAAGAATTTAGTATTATTAATTACTTTTATTTAAATCAAAAGGGTATAATTGTAAAAATACATTTTCACCTTTTTGTGAATTTTTTATTAAAAAACGTTTTCTAAAGCCCCTAATTTTTCGAAAATAAAAAAATATTTTTTTATTTTATATTTTTTTTCAACATACATGTTTTTGGAAAAAAACACATGTGCATATGTGTTTTTTTTAATATTGTAAATTTACATAAGTATTTTGTATACAATTATTTAGCCATGAAACTAGTTTTGCTTAAAATGGTACTTGCACATATGTTTTAATGTACATTATTTTCAAAATTTTATAGCAAAAAACACAAACATGTACATGTAATCTCTAAATTTATAACAAAGAAAAAACATGGATACAATACACAAAAAATTTGATATCAAATGAAATATAATTTAAATACAAATGTATATAGAGATACAAAAACATGTATGCACTCTTCGAAAAACATGCGTGCACTCTTCAGTTTATGATCAAATTCGTTAGAACCTATATGCACCATTCCAAAAACATATATGCACCATTCCAATAACATATATGCACGCTGCGCTTTTTTGTCCAATTCATTAGAACATATGTGTTGAACTTCCAAAACATGTATGTTTGTCACATAACACAACGTCATTCCTAAATGATTGAGTCATCCCCTGAAACAAATATAAAAAAAAACTAGTTATATCAAATTATGCGATGTTCAATCAATCTTAAAACTAATTTATAACATAAACCATAAAAAAACATATATGTGACGAACTATAGTCCGACAATCAAACAAATCTTTAATCATGACAACAATAAAATAACATGTATGCATAATCTTTTTTTTATATCAAACAAGTCTATAGACAATAAAAATTATAATTATAATGACTTTTATTGCAAACTTGCAATTTCCTGTATAACTTCTTTCATGGCAATTTGAGTGCCTTCGTTGACCAATAAAAAATATTATGACCAGATTAAAAACCTATTCGAATAGTATAACTCTCGTAAGAATTCTTTCCAAAATACTTCTCAACCAAGAGAAATATAAAGTTAAAAATCTCACAAAAGAAAACACAATTCGTATATTTTTATCCGGGAAGTATTGTACAACTCGGGTCGTGTTCCAACGAAATCGTGAATTGAGAATTTAGAATATTCGGATTCGAGCCAAGAATGATAAAGGGATTTTGATTTGTTGTTTACACTACAAAATATAATAACATGAATTGAAAAACAATTAACTAGCACAAAATTTAAATGCACAAAATGTATTAAACGCGAGCTAAGATTGAATATTTAAAAAACTAAGCACAACTATTAACATATTTTATACTAAAATCACAAATTTAAAAATGAAAATTTAAGGAAAAAGAATTAGAATTTTTTATGTATTTTTGATATTTTTTATGTTTTTCAAAGATTTAATGATTATCAAAAAATAAACTTTGCTTAAAATCAACACTAAAATTTTTCTTTTATTTTTCAAAAATTCTAGATTTAAAAAGAAAAATAAGGCAAAAAGAATCAAAATTTTCAACTATTTTTTAATTTTTTATGAATTATCTAAGAAAAAGGAATTAACTACATACTATTTTAATTTCTAAAAAATACAAATTTAACTGAAAAAATATGGAAAATTGATTTTTAGAAACTACAAAGGTGCAGAAAGTTATAAAAATAAAGCCCTAATTTTACTAACTACATTGTACTCTTATTTGATCAATTAAAAGTATAAACCCTAATTTATTAAAACTAAATTTACAAAATATTTAACTTTTTATTATACTAAGAAGACAGGGTAGGAAAATTGACAGAGATGGAAACTAAAGGGTAGGAGGGTGAATTGACGTATATTTACACAGCTGGTTAAAACGTTTAACCCTTAATCTTTAAGAGAAATACCAAAGAGACCCTATCGAATTTGGATTTATTTAGCTTATGAAAAATTGAGAAGAGCGAAATAACTTTAAAAACTACAAAGTTGACAACAGCTTATTCCTACAACTTTAATAAAGGACACTTTCAATTTTAACTAAAGAATTAAGCTAGAAAATAAGGGATCCAGGTGTTACAGAAAGTAACAAACAACCTAAGGCACAAGGAGTATTTTAATATTTTGGCTTGTTATCTTGCTTTTATTTGAGAAATTGAAACATGGGAAGCTTAATGTTAGCTTAATAGGTATACTAAAGGAGTTTTAAAAAGAAAAAGGATAATTTTTTAACAATAGATCACTAGAAAATTTAAAAGAAAAAGGTTGCTAAATGTTGCTGCTGCTTGTTTGTTGCTGCTGATGCAATTAGCAGCTGGTACAAATGGTATAAAACTGAAATGCAGGCTCAAATTTTAGATCTATTATGATCCAAAGTGAGCTCTAAACAAACTTTAACTCTAAGATGCTTTTTTATAATTAAGAAGATAGTGTATAAACGGAAATATCCCCTGTGCAAAAAAATATGAAGTTTTAAACTTAAATACTTGAGTTTCACTAAACTAACTATTTTTAAAAATGTTTAAAAATTAGTTATTTCACTTATATACAACTGAATGAACAACTTTGACAAGGTACTTATGACTTTAAGAGTCAAAATAGGCTAATCCCAAACACTCCTTTATTAATCCTGTCCAAACTAATTTGCACCTAAAGCCTTTTTAAAAACTAAATCAACCTGAACTTTTTATCTACTTATTCTAATTTTATCATACTTGAACTGTTTAAGCTATAGAACTAATAGCTTATGTGTGAATTTAAGCTAGTTACTCTTTGTAGCTTATCAGTCTAAATTTGACAGAAAGACAAATTTGAAATCTAAATGAGTTGTTAACTAGGAAAACTTAAAACAACAACAACTATAAGCTGACTATACTAAATGAAAAAGGATTTAAGGCACTAGATTAAGAACAAACAAATTGATGTAAGCAAAAGGAATAAGTATGGTAGATGCTTAAAATTGAATGAGAGGGATGAAACCTGAAAGTTTGAGAAATCATCTCACCTAGACATCCAAGTGAAGAGTCTAGGTGATCCTATTGGCTTCCTCAAGCCTCTAACCCTTAGAAATCACAATAAGCTGAAATTTGAGCTTATTAGCTCTTTGCTTCCCAAAATGAACTCAAATGTATTCAAGTGATCATGATTTTTAATGTGAGTAGGTAAAGTAAGTAAATGAAAGCTTTATGAACAAAGTTTAACTAATATTGAGCTTATGAGAATCAATAAGCTCACACTAGCTTATTTAGAGCTTATTGATCAAAAACGATTTGAAATTAAAAACTAGAAACACAATAGGCTGGTAAACTGAATATATTTCACAAATGAAAGAGTACAAGATGTAAGGAAAGATTACAAGAGCTTAAGAGCTTATTAACTAAAGTCTTAAAAGAAATTGCTTAATTTGAAAGAAAGACAAACTAGAAAATTTCTAAACACAAAAAACAAAAACAGAAATATGAAGGTCTAGCCTTCTATTTATAGAGGAGTAGTGAAGAGAGGGAAAGGATTCTAGAGGCTTCCTTTAAATCTCATCCGTTTGATCTTTTGAAGTCAATTTGTGGCCGTTGGATCATAAGAGTGAGGTGTTCGATCCAATCATTGGATGCCACGTGTTGGTTTGTGAGTGGGGAGAGTGTATGAACGATTTTAATAGAGAAAAGTGAGCAGGGGCGTTTGGTGTGGGAAATTTCGGGATTGGTTTGTTGGGCAACAAAATGGGGGAAAATCAGTTGTTAAAGGGTTGGTGTGGTAGTTGCGTAATAAGACGGGTTATTTGTTTGAATGTTTGGATATTGACACTAATAGGTCCTTGTGGAAGTACACCGCCATTTTTGACGTTTAACAAAGTGTTTGGCGATATGTGGATTAGCCCTTTTGTCTTTTGGTCCCCCTATTTTAGTTATAAAGAAGTTTGTGAAATTGCAATTTAACCTGTGATTGTTTTCTTCTATTCTTCTTTACAAAAAAATCTTTTCAACACTTGGCAAAACTTGGTGCTTGATACTTCAATCATTCCAAAATAAGCTCTGTAGACTTTGAACACTTGACATTAATGGAACTTTGACATTTATTTAGGCTTTTGACTTCCTTTATTACTTTCTTTGAGTGGTTTGACTGTGTCAGGCTTGATTCCGGCTGTGAATTCTGGTCCCTGATTTTTCTTTGTCTTGCTATTGACTACTTTGCGTCTTTTTCCGTTTCTGTCGGTTTTTTTTTGATCGTTTTTGCTTCTTTGTGTTCTTTTCAATCCTTTCTGCACAATTGGACACAAAGCACACATTTTCTTTCTTTTGCATTTAATTGGTTTTATTTGCAAAATCCCTGGGTAAATTAGTATTACAATTAAGCAAATATCAAATTTCCCCAATAAAGGATTGCGTGTCCTCACGCAATGTTATGAAGTGTACACTTTGTAAACTAAGAGTTTCTCAAATGCCTTGTTTAGAACCTGTTATGAATTACCTTTTAAAACTACTTTCACTTTTCTCATTCATTTCATTCTACATGGAAAAGTTATTGGGCAATCATTGCAAGTTTGCAACTTTTAGGCTCATCGAAATAGGCTACTCCCGATTTTAATAGACACAAAAGAGGGAAAATTCGTTATCTTGACTTTTCACTAGACTAAACAAAGCTGATAAACAAAGATCATTGTCATTATAAGTCCAAATGATTAGCTCTTTATCAATTATAAACTTGTTGGTGAACTTTTCACTCCCAGGAATAAATTAATGATTAAGATGTGTGCACTCTTTTTAACTCAACCATAGATCAATTTATCTTCATAGTTGAAATTCATCTAAGCTTTACAAATAAGCCTTGTGAGCTCAAATGTTAATAACATAGATAAATCTCGACTCAAAGCTAAAAGAGATTTGGAAACAAAACTTATAAATTGATTTGAGAAAATGAAATTTTTAACCATTCTTTTATTTTTCATGTACTATAATTATTTTTTTTTTCTTGCAATAGGAATGTTGTTCTTAGTTCGAACCCCTACTTAGGCCTTTCTCCCAAATAGGAATCGCAATCAAACAACCGGTCGGTGCTATAGTTCGAACCCCCATCGCTGTATCGTTTGTGGGTTATCGCGACAACACCTTTTCTTCAAAGTTAGAATCAAAAGGGTCCCCTTTGTGGCAATCATCACCTAGGCGGCCGATCACTTAGTGATGAATGCCTACGAACCGTGATCCTACGTACTTAGCTTTAATCCTTAGTGGCGACACCATCCGAGTCTTTTATCTCAACATGGATACTCCAACGATTTAAAAACTACATATAGCTTTTGTTATTCTATTTTTTCGGAATGCTTTCATTGCACCGAAAAATAATGCTTTGCATTGAAATGCTTCATTGCACATTCTCTTTTTTATATATTATCTTTTTGATGAATGGAAAATTTTCATTTTAGAAAAGCATTATAAATTTGGAAACCAAAAATCTTACTTACATATTAAAATGAATTCTTTTTTCAAAATGTAAGGACTTTTATTCTATAGACATTGGTTGACTTAGATAAAATTAAAAAGCGCAAGTATGATTAAGTGGTTAAGAGCTTATGGGAGTAAAAGACACAAATCATTAAATATAAGCTTTAGGTTTTTTTTTATCCAAATAAACCGTGCTTTATACAAAAGACACTTATACTTAACTACATCATTCTTGTTCTTCGCCATTTTATAATTCCAAAGCAATTGGATTGTCGTTCGTGAAAGCTTGGCCTTACAAAGGTTAGGTTAAAGAAATAGCCAGGGCTTCTTTCACACGTTCTATGTCAAAATTAAACTCCTAATTCTCACCAACGGACTACAAAAAGTGGTGTTTTTTTCAAATTAAGCTTATTTTTACGCTTTTTTGTAAGAAAAAATTTAACTCTTTCTCACTTTTTTCACAAAAAGGTAATTCAAAGATTCAACATGGTTGTTGAATGTGCATGTCATATCGAAGATATCCTTCCCAAACTAAAATTGAACTTTGTCCTCAATGTTTTAAAAATAAGGGTCAAAAAGGAATCTTTATACAAAATGCTATTATGGTAATGCCAAAATAGAATAGTGTTGTTGAAATAAAGAACAGGATAAGAAGATTTCCTTATTTATGAAAGTGAAGATTAGAGACCATCAATGGAAATTGTAGGAATTGCTTGTCCTTCACAATATTTAACCTTAGAAGCTTCAAAAATCAGAAAACAACCTAGACAATAATCACAAACAACCAACAGAAACGAAAAAATAAAGAAACAAGCTTCCTCTCTTCTTTAAACATTGTTAGCTCAAAACATCATCTATAACGGCTTAGTTTTTGTTTAACCGAGTACAAGCCTTTTACTCGCCCTTCGAATTGGATTTGTCTGGGGAAAGCTAGGAAAAATAAAAAGAAAATGAAATAAACAAGATAAGCTGGGGTGCCTACCACGAAGCGCTGTTTATTATAGAGTCCCTTCGTTGACCTCATTTCCCCAAAACTAGGTTTTTTATGGTGGATAATAGCAATGGTAAAGAAAATCCAAGAGGTAAAAACCTCCCCAAACTAGGCATGAAAGATATACCAAAACATTTTTGATTCCAGGTTCAACAAACTTTTTAGAAAAGAATTTCAAGATTGAAAATTTGAACCCGAAAAATGTTTTGGTAACATTAAAGGTCATTAAGGGTGGGTGGAGAGGGTCAAAAACATCAAGAGTCAAAAGAGCTTTAGATGGAGCTAACTCTTTTGAACTCTTGTCTTTAAAAGCATCCTTGCAATAAATAACGGATTAAAAAATTTTATCTTCTATCCCCGTGGAGTAGATGCGGTAATACCTAGGGATAGGTGACAAATGTAATAAATGGTTCGGGAAGTATTTAGTGAATTTGAGGTATCTTCCTCTTTCATCTGAAAACATCATTTTCACGCTATACCGGGTAAAGAAAAGTTCCACTTGTGTTAATTTCATCAAAAACATTAACTTCAGCCATCACGGGCTCGTCATCAAAAGTAAATGACTCGTACTCGGAAAAAATCATCAAGTTATCAAGGGGTAAATCATCAATGGACGTAGTGTCCTCCCCTGAATCACGGTCACTCTCGATACCCCGTGTTATCGAGTTATCCGAAAAACTAAGCAAATCCGCCTCCTCTAAAGGCAAATCATATATCCAAATCGGGGATAGTATAGAAAGGGGTATTTGTTGGAGGAGAATATCGTGAATAGGAGGAGAAATCGATAGGAGGAGAGTAGAATAAGATGTTTAATCTTTTAAATTAAAAGATAACTTTTGATCTAATTTCTCCGAAGAGAATTGTCAACGATCTTAGAAATGTCGAAATCAATCTCTTCTCCTTCCTCCTCAATATCAACACAATCATAAAAATCATCATCATAATCGACATCGTAGGTATCATCGTCATCGACACAAGCTTCAACAATTTCCGGTGAAATCGGAGCAAGATGAGCAAGTCTACTCGTGGACTTCTCGTAATAAGAATCATCGATGTCGAACAAATTACACTCCCCCAAACTAAAGTCATCGGACTCATTGGGTTTGATACCTAGGGTTCAACACTTATCGCCTCACGTTTCCGGATATTGTTATTATGCCCGTCTCCCTTATGAGCGAAATCCTTAGGCTATACGTTTGCGAAAAGGGAATGTGAATGTTATTCGGCTAGATACAGCATTTAAAATCCCAAATTATCGTCATCATCGTCATCACAAGTAACAGAAAGCATGTAACGACAGGCAGCAGCATACTTTTCATCTTCGTAAGCTTTCTCCTTTTTTCGAACTTCACTTCCCCATATATTAAAATCTTGCTTAAGTTTTTGAATTCTATTATCACAACTCTTCTTATTCTTCATCAATCCTCCCCTCGCCTCGATATCTTTAATTCCCTAAATCATTCGTGATTTCTTTAATTTTGCGATCAAACCATTTGTGTCATTGACCTCATTTCTCGATACTCATATTCTCTTTGTTAACGTTTGTTCTTTCTGGATTTGGTTAGAAATGTCTTGCTAAGTGGTTGAATTTCATTTAAGGAATTTGTTAAATCAGTAAGAAGATTTTGAACAATGGCTTGCAAATACTAGACTGAGTTTGCTCTTCTTCCACAGTCAATGCTTGATACTTTAAAAATTGCTCTCCGGCATGCAATTTCTTGATGCTTCTTTTCATATGAGGTATTGTGATCATTCTTCATCAAGAAGATCTTGCATAGAGTCTATAAGATCCGGTTTGAGCAGTGCTAGCTATTTTTTCCCCATATTGCTCTGGAGGAATACTGATAAGCATCGGAAAACTGTGGGGTGTTGATATTGGTAATAACCGGAAGACTGAGAATAAAATATCTTGGTTATCGTGTACATTGGTAAGTCTCATGTGGGACTTCCACAGTTTTCACAAACCAAAAATATTATTGTGGAAGAAAGAAGTTGTGATCATGTGGATACACAAATCAGGAATTTGATTGTAGCTGGTTCCAGCTCAGAAATGATCGGATCTTTTGGTGGAAGTTGTAACCGAAAAATGTCAGCACCTTTTCCACAAAATTAACAAATGCATTTTTGACAAAAAATCCCTTTAATGAAATCACCGGCACTCATTAACAACAATTATGATCGATTTGTGGGAGGATCTTGTGGAAATTATCACAGGGGTCATGATCAACAACGCTTGGCTCTCGTAGGCGCATTAAACAACGTTGGTAATTGTCATTAGGCTTGACTCGGGAGAGTATCTTGAGGTTTTGGAAAATCCATTATAAAACAATATTGCAAACAAATCTTTTTCAAATTTCGTACGTATATAAGAGTACATCCTCATGGACAATACGGACCATGAACTGGGGTTCCACAAACCGCACAATGCTGAAAGATGTAGGACACAGAGAAAACAATGATCATGGTCTTTAAGATTTACTATCGAACAACCACTCTTTGTGTACCAACTTCACAAGTTAAAACACTCTTTGATTGGCCATTAACGCGGATTTTGATCGATTAAGGCCATAAGAATTAAAACGAATTATCGAGGATAAGGAAAATGAGAATTAAACAAATCAGAGGAATAAGAAGAATATTTTTAGCTTTTTCGAATAATACATAAAAGAATTTGAGATTGAGAAGATTATTTTTGGGGAAATTAAATTTTTTTAGTATTTATTAGGAATGAAAACAAAAATATTTTTGGTAATCGATTATTACAAGCTTCACGATAAGTCTCTAAGAGTACGCACAAGTGAGCGGAAAAGCTTAGCGAGCCGCAATGACTACTTAGAGAATAGCTATCACTTTTCCTTAAACTCACCTTATAGTTTGTAAACTTAAAGGTCCGTCTAGCCTCGCTACTAGTACCTTCACGATTTGTTTTGTTGTTAATTGGAATGGTTTAAGATGGATAACTTGTATCCAAATGTTTATTATATTTTTTTTTTACTTAATTCGATAGGAATCGAATTAATGAACTTTTTATATTTTTATAGAAAAATAGCAAAATAACTTCCAAAGGAAGGATCTTCGAAACTCTACTTCAACGAATACTCTTCAACACTCGTACACGACTTCCCCGGCAACGGCGCCAAAATTTGGTTGCGGTAAAACAAATTTAATATACGTATATAGTATAACTCTCGTAAGAATTCTTTCCAAAATACTTCTCAACCAAGAGAAATATAAAGTTAAAAATCTCACAAAAGAAAACACAATTCGTATATTTTTATCCGGGAAGTATTGTACAACTCGGGTCGTGTCCCAACGAAATCGTGAATTGAGAATTTAGAATATTCGGATTCGAGCCAAGAATGATAAAGGGATTTTGATTTGTTGTTTACACTACAAAATATAATAACATGAATTGAAAAACAATTAACTAGCACAAAATTTAAATGCACAAAATGTATTAAACGCGAGCTAAGATTGGAATTTAAAAACTAAGGCACAACTCTTAACAAATTTTATACCTAAAAATCACAAATTTAAAATGAAAATTTTAGGAAAAAGAATTAGAATTTTTTATGTATTTTTGTATTTTTTATGGTTTTTCAAAGATTTAATGATTTATCAAAAATAAACTTTTCTAAAAATCAACACTAAAATTTTTCTTTTATTTTTCAAAAATTCTAGATTTAAAATGAAAATTAATGCAAAAAGAATCAAAAATTTTCAACTATTTTTTAATTTTTTATGAATTATCTAAGAAAAAGGAATTAACTACATACTATTTTAATTTCTAAAAAATACAAATTTAACTGAAAAAATATGGAAAATTGATTTTTAGAAACTACAAAGGTGCAGAAAGTTATAAAAAATAAAAGCCCTAATTTCTACTAACTAATTGTACTCTAATTTGATCAATTTATTTTTGGCTTATTAAATTTTGAGAATTAGCAAAAACTTAAAACTACAAAGTTGCTTAACAGCTTATTTTTAACAACTTTAATAAAGACACTTTCAACTTTAGACCAAAGAATAAGCTAGAAAATAAGCTGGAAGATTGCTGTCACAGAAAGTAGCTATTTGACCATATTTTTGGATTTTTGCTTATTGAGAACTTAATACTTGATAAAACTTGAAACTAAAAGATGCTTGATGAAGCTTAAGATGTATATTAAAAGATTCTAAACTAATATTAATCAGTGCTTAACAAAACTAGAAAGAAAATGAAACTGAAAAATGCAAAGTTTAATGAAACTGATTTTAGAGCTTATTTCACTTAAGCTAAATGCTTATTATTTGGACCTTAAGTGCTGAACTCTTGAAAATAAGCTAACCTAGTAGAGTGAGTTTCATTTAGGTAAAAGGATTTATGAAACTCTACAAGGAAATGAGAAAGAATTCAAAGTGAAAATTGATAAAATGAATGCTAAAAATGAAGTGTGCTTGCTGGTGCACTTTGCAGCTGATGCAATGTGCAAGTTACTCAAAGATAAGCTAAACTTTTAAGCCTAGCTCTTTCACTAAATGATTCTAACACAGCACAACACAACCTTAACTCTAAAATGCTTTTTAAAATCTTAAAATCTAAAACCTACACAGTGTTAAAATGTGCCCTGGTGCTGGCAAGGTTTTTAACTCCCAAACTTTTTAAATTCTAAACTCTAATTTTCAAAAACTGTTTACAAACTTGTAATATGCTCTAACTCAACTAGATAGGAAGATTTGACATAGTAAGATTGAATTTAAAGATAAAAACCAGCCTAATCCAAACACTCCCTTACTAATAAGCTGTTAAGACTAAATGCACTTAAAGTCTATTTAAAAACTAAATCAACCTGAACTTTTTATCTACTTATTCTAATTTTATCATACTTGAACTGTTTAAGCTATAGAACTAATAGCTTATGTGTGAATTTAAGCTAGTTACTCTTGGTAGCTTATCATTCTAAATTTTGACAGAAAGACAAATTTGAAATCTAAATGAGTTGTTAACTAGGAAAACTTAAAACAACAACAACTATAAGCTGACTATACTAAATGAAAAAGGATTAAGCACTAGATTAAACAAACAAATTTGATATAAGCAAAAGGAATAAGCTAGGTAGATACTAAAATAGAATTGAGAAGGAGAAACCTGAATTTTGAAGAATCTTCTTCACCTAGACATCCAAGTGAAGAGTCTAGGTGATCCTATTGGCTTCCTCAAGCCTCTAACCCTTAGAAATCACAATAAGCTGAAATTTGAGCTTATTAGCTCTTTGCTTCCCAAAATGAACTCAAATGTATTCAAGTGATCATGATTTTTAATGTGAGTAGGTAAAGTAAGTAAATGAAAGCTTTATGAACAAAGTTTAACTAATATTGAGCTTATGAGAATCAATAAGCTCACACTAGCTTATTTAGAGCTTATTGATCAAAAACGATTTGAAATTAAAAACTAGAAACACAATAGGCTGGTAAACTGAATATATTTCACAAATGAAAGAGTACAAGATGTAAGGAAAGATTACAAGAGCTTAAGAGCTTATTAACTAAAGTCTTAAAAGAAATTGCTTAATTTTGAAAGAAAGACAAACTAGAAATTTTAAAACAAAAACAACAACAGAAATATGAAGTCCTAGCCTTCTATTTATAGAGGAGGGGTGAAGAGAGGGAAGGATTTCTAGAGTATTCCTTTAAATCACAGCCCTTGATCCTTTGAAGTCAATTTGTGGCCGTTGGATCATAAGAGTGAGGTGTTCGATCCAATCATTGGATGCCACGTGTTGGTTTGTGAGTGGGGAGAGTGTATGAACCGATTTTATAAGAGAAAAGGGAGCGGGGTGTGGGAAATTTCGGGATTGGGTTTGTGGGCAAAATGGCGGGAAAATCAGTTAAGGGTTGTTGGGTAGTTGCGAATAAGCCGGGTTATTGTTTGAATGTTTGGGATATTGACACAATAGGTCCTTGTGAATTACACCGCCCTTTTTGTAGTTTAAAACGAGTTTGGAGATATGCAGGATTAGCCCTTGTCTTTTTGTCCCGCCTATTTTAGTTATAAAGAAGTTTGTGAAATTGCAATTTCACCCCTTGTGCTTGTTTTCTTCTATTTCTTCTTTACAAAACATCTTTCAACACTTGGCAAACTTGGTCCTTGATACTTCAATCTTCCAAATAAGCTCTTTAGACTTTGAACACTTGACAATAATGGCCCTTTGACTTTATCTTAGGCTTTTGACTTCCTTTATTCCTTTCTTTGACTGAGTTTGACTGTGTCGGGCTGATCCGGCTGTGATTTCTGGCTGATTTCTTTGTCTTGCTCTTGACTCTTTGTCTTTTTCCCGTTTCTTGTCGGTTTTTGATCGTTTTTGCTTCTTTTTGTCTTTTCAATCCTTTCCTGCACAATTGGACACAAAAGCACACATTTTCTATTCTTTTGGCATTTAATTGGCTTTTATTTGGCAAAATCCCGGGTAAATTAGTATACAATTAAGCAAATATCAAAATTCCCCAAACTAAAGGATTGCCGTGTCCTCACGCAATGTTATGAAGTGTACACTTTGTAAACTAAGAAGTTGTGTTCTAACTCAATTGGCAGATGGAAACAAAGTCTTTTTTCCGTATACCAACTATATAAGAGTACAAACCTATGGTGTATATGTAAGCTGTGCGAAAGCCATTAAAGCATCATCGAGCTTATCTGACCAAGAGGTACGTTTCTCTCCTATTGGATCTCTCAAGAATTCGTCTCAACCCCGATTTGAAACCTCGACTTGTCCACCTTGTTTTGTGGATGATACACGGTGGAGAGACGAAGAAGGTTGACTCCGTAATTAAAGCAGATGAACCTTTGTAAATTGGTCAATGCAAAAAAGGGGTTCCCCCCGCGATCACATTTATGATTGCACGAGGGGCACCGAATCGGGCTGAAGAGATATTTAAGAAATTCTAAGCAAACAACTCGTGCGTCATTAGGTGTGGGGAGCGCTTTTGCTTCAACCCATATGATAAATAATCAACGGCCAACGAGGATGAATCTTGTTGTCCATTGGATGATGGGAAAGCCCCATAAAGCTCAATGCCCAAACGTCAAAGATTTCACAAACTGGATGGAATTATGTGGCAAACTCATCCCAAATTGTGAAACTTCCCTTGACGCTGCATTATTGCAGTTTTTAAAAACGCAACTCATGGGCATCTTTGTAGATAGTGGGCCAAAAGAGAGTCCTGGAATCGACAGACTTTTCCTTGCTGTTAGTAGCACCATTATGACCACGCCGCGTGGACCATTAAGGCAAGAGCCAATAGAGGATGTCATGGCTTCTTTGCCAAAAATAAACACAACGACGAATAACTTGATCCACCACATTTTAAACAAGAAGGGATCTTTCCCCCCAAAATAATATGCTTCTCTGTCTTTGAAGAATTTTCTTTTCTGCTGGGATGACAACTCTATGATCACGAAATTTCTCGCATGGTAGTTTGCGATGTCAGCAAACCATGGGGAACAGCATTAAGAACAATCAAAATCGAAACTCAGAGTTACCAAGAGAAAATTTTCATTTATATCTCCATTAGATCGAGACTCATTCACTCGTGAGGATTCACAAATACGTGATATATGATCCAGCCGCTAGGTCTCAGCTCCTTACGTTTCAACTACAACAAAGACGAAAATCATGAATGGAGCAAACCCATCGGAGCAATCTCGCCTTAGAATCTTTCTGTTACAAAGAATACTTTGAGGCGAAATGATCCGTAATAAACACATGTGCATTAGTTCATGACAAGGTAAGATCAGAATTTTGTCGAATGCGTACAAAACCACAGCCAACATTCCTTTCCTCTGTTGTGAAGTAAACGTGATACCGCCTCATTCATTGTTTTGCTCGCATAGTAGTATAGGGTCTGAAATGTTTCCTCATGACGTTTCCCCAAGACTAGCACCTAAAGGCGCAATCGCTTCATACGCAAACCATAAGTCAAATGGTTCCTTCCAGTCAGGAGCAAACATGATTTGGAGCCTCATTTAGATTCACTTTTTGAGAGTAGTTAAATTCTTCACTACACTCTTTGTAAGAAATAAAACGAGTCTCTTTTCATGCAAAGGTATCCTGGGACGGGCTATTTTTTGAGAAAATCTGGATGAAACTTCTATAAAACCCAGGCATGGCCCAAGTAAAGACAAACTCCGGATCCTTATTACATTAGTCCGGTTTATGGAGCTTTACGATAAACGACAATCTTAGCTTGATCGACCCCCTCAAGCTCCCCGACTTGGAGATTTATGTCCAAGAACAATGCCTTCCTATAGAAACCATGATATGGGCTTTTTGCCTTCTCCCTTTTTCCCCTCCCCAGTTTAGGAGCCAAATTGTGTGTCTTTCCACCACCGATTAAGCATCTATTCACATGGGTTAGGCCATGTAGATAAAGAACTTGCCAAAAACCGAAAAGTCATCCATAAACACTTCCAATACGTTTTTTTTTTTCGAGATCATAGTCGTGGAAGATTACCAACAAACAACTCTGGAATGTAGCCGGTGCAATTCAGAGGCCAAAGCATATGGTGCGGTAGGCAAAGGTTCCGTATGGGCAAGTAAATGTTGTCTTTTTTTACCTGATCATTCGAGTCAGATGTGTATTTGAAAATAACCCGAGAAACCATCGAGAAAACAAATAGATCGTTTCCCTTCCCCCGCAAGCCTCTTCGAGCATTTGGTCCATGAATGGTAGTGGCAAATGGTCCTTTTTAAATGGTCTTTTCGGGTGGCTTCATTCAACTTTCGGTAGTCAATGCATACCCGCCATCCCGTAACTAATCGAGTTGGGATCAACTCATTTTGCTCATTCTCAACTACGGTAAAACCACCTTTCTTTGGTACACAGTGTACCGGGCTTACCCAGGGACTATCCGAGATAGGGTAAATTAATCCAGCGTCAAGAAGTTTTTCAACTTCTTTTTTTATGACATCGTGGATTTTTGGGTTTACCCGTCTCTGATGTTGGACCGCTGGTGTGTAGTCCTCTTCCATTAGAATTTTGTGAGTACAAAATTCCGGGTTAATACCCTTGATATTGGAGAGTTTCCAAGCGATGGCTCGCTTGTGGGACTGCAACACCTTTATGAGAGCGGCTTTCTCCCAGACACTCAAATCTTTAGCAATGATGACTGGTAACTTGTTGTCACCCTCCAAAAATGCATATTCGAGGTGGGGAGGTAAGTCCTTGAGCTCGACCTCGGGAGGTTCATCAATTGATGTTTCATCGGTTTTGGCTTCACAAATCTTAAGTTCTTTTCTAACCTCAGGAAAATAATTTGCATGGTTGGGAAGTGGTGATAAGGGCTCACTATTTAGGATAGCTTCAAGAAGAAGAATGTCCTTCTCGGGATCACATTCGGCATCATCAATTCCTGACTTATATGAAGTATCAGAAAGTTCAGCCTCGATTTCTTCAAGAATGAAATCACTACCCTCGAATGGAGTGAGGGTGGGAGAAGTGGTATCAACAATTGGTTCAAAGTAAGGAGTGGAATTTCCATTTGCTAATACTTCCGAGAATCCTAAAACTTCTTGAGAATATTCCTCACACGCTATATCAATAAAGTCGACCTTGTTAACTGATTCCATGGCATTGTAGGAGAAATTTTTCGTATCACCTACTTTGAAAGTCACGGATTGGTCATCATGTCTTAAGGTCATCTCTTCACCGTGTACATCAATCAAGGCTCTTGCCGTTCTTAAAAATGGTCTTCCTAAAATCAACGGGACTCTAGGGTCGGCATCATAGTCAACTACCACAAAATCGGCTGGAAAGTAGAAGGTTCCAACCTTCACAAAAACATCTTCGGCTATGCCGGTGGGAGTGGAGATTGATCGGTCGGCTAACTCGAGTACCATCCTAGTTTTGGTTAGACCTTGGCGATTAAGCTTTTCAAAAACGGAGAGTGGCATTAGATTGATGCTTGCACCGAGATCGGCCAGGGCGCTAAGCATTCATCCAATCTGGGGGGAATCGCTCGGTATCTGAAATCTCCAGGGGGTCTTCCTTAATTTTTCGGGGGAAATTGTCTTTAGGATGATGCCGAGCATTTTCATTAAACGGTGTTTTGGGTTAATTCTAAGATCTAGTCTTTGTGTTCAATAAGCTTTCTGAAACATTGGAGCAAAATTAGGCATGTGCAGGAGAGAATCCGCGGAAGCTCAGCTCGAAGTGGTGATTCCGAAAAATTTCCATGAACTTTTTTAAAGCTAAAAGGTCGTCCTTTTCGCGGATTTTTTCCTTGTTAACCCTAGATGGATATGGTATAACTCATTTTTGTTTTTGGCTGACAATGGTTCATCAACTTGGACTATCGGAGGTTGGACGTCTTTGGTACCCCCGTTAGGAAGCACCGTGTCCTTTGTCACCTCGGTTTCAACTTCCACCACCGGAGGTGGAATTTGAGGTCCATCATACGAAACACCGCTTCGTGTGGTGATTACTTTCAGTCACCCGTCGGTTTAGGCAATTGTGTTGTCTGGAAGTGAACACGGAACTTGAAGTAGAAGCTTGGTTGGAATTTACGATTTTGGTGAGCAAAGTAGGTTTTGTTGGTCAATTAGGTTTGGCATGTTTTGCATACCGCATCATTTGCATTGGACATAGCTCTCAAAATCAGTTTTTGACACACCCGCGAAGCTTGATGAGCTGGAGCTTGGTAAGCTGGGTGTTGATTAACCGGGGGTTGATACATTGGGGCTTGTTGTTGAACCTGGGGTCGTTGGATTTGACCCTGGTTATAACCATTTCCACGGTTTTGGTTTTGGTTCCAACGATTCTGATTGTTGGCTTGGTTGTTGTGTTGCATGGGAGGAAAACCAGGTGGTCTGATTTGGTTTGCCATCGGTGGCGGACGGTAACCGGTATTTCCTGGTTTAATATTTGTTGAGGCTGCTTGCGAGACGTATTCTGGATGTTATCTCGGTAATTGTTGTCTTCGGTAGCCGGACTATTACGTTTTGGCGGGCCCATCCGCAGGTTACACTTCTGTGTAGCTCTTCTGCTTTTACAGGTGCCGGGAGAGGGAGGGGGGGGGGGCGTTAAGGGAGTTGCTTGGCCGCGTTACTGTGCAGTTCAGCTCCGCAACATCGGATGAAAATGCTGGGTTGGAAGAGTTTGTACTTACTTTGGAAACAATTGCCTTGCTTCGTGATTGACGAACTTTAGATTTGCTCTCGATGATTTTTAGGCATTCTCGGGGCATTTTATCAAGAAAGTTACCACCCGCAGCAGAGTTCAATGAATCTTGATCATTTGAATTTAGGGCATTATAGAATGTATCGAGTTGATGCAATTCTGAAAACCCATGATGAGGGCATCCCCTTAAAAGATCATTGAAACGGTCCCAAGCTATATTAAACGATTCATCAAATTTTTGATTGAAAACCTTGTGATTTCATTTCTGACATTTTTGTTTTAGGAGGGGGAGGGAAGAATTGTTAATAAATTTCGAAACAAGATCATCCATGTTTCAATTGATCGAGGGGTCTTTTTCCAGGCCCAAATTTCGGGCTGCCCTTCGACGAGGGGAGGGGGGAAAACGGGGGATAAGCAATAAGTTTAAAACCGACGTATTTTGGGACGTTCGGGTATTATCGTAGATGTGATCTTGTTGAAATAACGGATGGAGCTTTTGGGCCTTCTTTATCCATTTCCAAAAAATTGCTTATTTTGGACCAAGATTCAGAAGACCATGCTTTGATCTCAAAGTTTTTCGCGGTGATTTTCCGCCCCCCGAAATAACTATCCGCATCTGTACCCCTCGTGGGTGCTTCGAGCATTGCGGCCATTGTACGATTATCGGCCATCGTAAAAAACTATGGGGAGGATTATCAGGTTTCTCAAGATTGGATGAACTCAACAGAGTTTGTCGGAATTGTTGTTGTTGGACGTTTACGGGCTTGAGAAACGACTGTGCGCATGCACAAATAGAATTTAAAAAGGAAATTTACATATTTTTTTTTTGGTTTTTTAATGGATTTATTCTACAATGTATTTAACTGACAATAGATAAGGAATACTTCAACCAACATAATCTACTTACTTCACGGTAGCTCTCATAATAGATATTCGCACCAGGTGTAGCGGGACGGCAGTAGGGTCATAGCGCGATGGCTTTTTTCTCCTTTAGGGTAGTAGTTCATTGGTATCAACCCTCCTTTTACACAACCACTCTGTGTAAGCTTGGTTTAATAAGGTACTTGGTGTGCAGGATGGCGGTGAGATCTTTGGGGATGGGGGATGCGGCTGTTGTCGAGTTGGGGAAATTTGTATTTTGTTCCACACGTTAGGAACAATTGATAAAATTTGGAGTTTATTTTTATTTCTATTTTATCGGACAAATTTTTTTTTATTTTTGATTTTTTTTCTTTTATTTTTATATTATACTTATATTAATAAAATAAAATGAAAAATATTTTTGTACTTTTTTTTTGCTTTAAGGAAAAATATTCACTGATTCAACACATGTGTCAACGTAACGATATTCGCTTAGCTACCTGGCAGCCGGGCCAAAAATTGATCCGCATAACTACACCTTATAAATATATAGAGTTATAATAAATATAACAATATATATAGGAAGTGTTATTCCTAAACCCGAATCAAGAAGGCCGGTAGCAGTATAGAGGCGTTCAAGGGTCGGTTATTGTCCCCAACGAGGCTAGAGTTGGTATATCGTGTCTACGTATGTTGATTGGATGTGTGGAAGGTGGTATTGGAGGTGGGTTGGTGTTGGTATATCTATGTTAAGACTTTGGGTGTGTTTTTTGTTTCTCTTTTGTTCTGTTGCGTGTTTTATTGTTCTTGTTTTGCGTGTTGGGGGTTTTGTAGGTTCTTAGGGGTATCCGGGTTTTCTCTTGGTTGCGCCTATGATTCAGGTTGTTCTAGGATTGTTGGCGTATCAGGTCGAGTTTGTTGATTTGTATTTTTGTTATGCGTTGAGTTTGGGTTATTGGGTTTATATTATTGGTAGTATTCTGGTAGTTATGGTGGTTCTGTCCAGGTCGTTCCGGTTGGGGTTGTCGGCGACGCGTAAGTTATCGTCGACCGGTTGGCTTAAGGTAATACTGCTAAGCTATGTTATATACGGCTTGGCTTCTTGTTAATACGGCTAGGCTGTTTCGTAGCTAAATTTAATTTAGGAAGGTGATGTTCACTGAATGAGTCGGTCTGTATTGGTAGGATTAAGAAGTGCTCGCTAACGGCAAACCGTGCGCATAATATCGGGTATTACATGGTATCGTCATTGCGCGTGCGTGGTGATATTCTTGCTAGGGGAGTGGCCAGTGTTGCCACCACTTCCTCGTATCGTGGGCGGAGCTGCTCATTTTCACAGTTGACGGGGGGGTGTTCGGGGGTGTGGGTATGGGAGGGTTGCGGGCGAGGTTGTCGGTTTAGGGGGTTTCTTCGGAACGTAATTATGTGCTGGGTTTTTATTTAACAGATGTGGTGAGTGCTTTTTAAAAACTAAAACATTCACGATTGAAGCATTCTTTACTCGGGTTATGGGTAGGGGTCGGGTTACTCGCTATAGGCAGTATTTGGCGGTTTAAGGGGACTTAGCGGTTTGGGTTTTGCGGTTTGGTCGTTTTTAGTTTAGGTGGGTTAAAAACTACTGATTACTAAAAAACTAAATAAAAAATTATGCCCTCATAGGCTTACAAAACAAGCTCTCTATTTTAGCCGTAGTCCTTGGGTCTTGCAGCATGTGCTACGTTGGAAGAGATTTACAAACACCAATGTGCTGTTGTGTGAGGTGAATCTAAAGCAAATACATTGCCTTTGATTTCTGGTGAGCGTCTTTGGAAGACAAAGTCTCCGCCATCGAATTGCGTTGGGACTGGAGAGGGATTGCCAAAATGGGTCTTGTTAAAGATGGGGGGTTAGGTTGTTGGGTGTTGAGTGATGGTTACAGTGTAGTTTGGGTGCTAAATCAGGGTGCTGGCTGGGGGGGGGTGGGGCAGGGGTTTGAGGGGGTTTGGGGGGAGTATTGGGGGGGGGGGTCTTGTGTGTGGGTGGGCTTGTGGTGGTTGGGTAGGCGGGGTGGGGGGATAATGTTTGGGCCAAGCATATGATAATCGGCGGGGATGGCGAGTGGCGCATAGGGGCTTGCTTGTTTAAAGGAAGGTGTACCAAAGTGGCGTAATCACAGTCCCTGTGGGGTTGTGTATATATATTAACTTAGAGGGTTTGGCATTTTTGACCCTCAGTTTATTCTTCTTTGCTTTTTTCTTCTCGGTGTAGACTTGCTTTTGTTTGGGCTGAACGTTACCACCCTTTTCATTCCCAGCTGTCCTCGTTTTGTCTCTTTTTGATGGTTTTTTTTCGTCCTTTTGTGAGATATACGGTTCCTGACAACCACTTTTAGCTAACATGCATATATTTGGCATATTTTGAGTCCGTTTTTGGGTATTTTAGCTCATTTTTTAAGGTAAAAGGTATGATGTAATTATGCACATACCAAGTGCCCCTATAGAAAGATAAAAAAATACTCGTTGTGATACTTTCGACGAACTTTTTTTTTGATTTTTTTTTAAGCTCGTCTGGAAAAAACCACTTGAGATTTGTATCACAATTATGTGATATTTCTCAAAAATCACATGTGTTTTGTGATTCAAATGTTCATGTGATTTTTTAAAGAACGTGGTGATTGAAAAAAAATAATCGAAAAATAAGAGTTCGTCGACCAAATCACCTCTGAAAAATATAATCTCGTCTGAAAAAATGCACATGAATTTGTATCACAATCTCATGTGATTTTTTCAGACCGTGTGTTTGAAATAAAAAAATCGAAAAAAAAGAGTTCTTCGAAAATATATATATCAGTGCCCTCTATGACAAGATAAAAAAATTCTCGTTGCGATACTTTGCACGAACTTTTTTTCCGTTTTTTTTGCAATTCACGTCCTGAAAAAATCACTTGAGACATTGTTTCACAATCTCATGTGGATTTCAAAATTCCCATGAGACCTTTTTTCTGACGTGATTGGATTTGAAAAAAAAATTCGAAAAAAAGTTCGTCGAATGTATATTTAAGTGCACCTCTATGAAAGATTAAAAGATACTCGTCGCGATGGTGTGAGTGTTTTTGTAGGTGATCGATTTATAGTTGGCTGATTTTTGAGTTTGTATTGATAAATGGTCGGTATTTGTGGTGAATGTTTTTTTAGGTGTGGGGTGTTTTTCCATGGTCTTCATCTTCTCTGGGTCGGGTTTATTTTCTCTTTCTATTTAGTATTGTTTTCAACTATTTCTACCGACTAAATACACGGATTTGATCACACCATCACATACGCGTTGACAGGGTAAATTTTATCTTTTTTGTAAATAATAAATTTTGCTAACCGTTGGTCCAATGAATTTTTGATAAACAAAGATATCATAAACTGAAATTGATTCTATGGCGTTGCTTCTGTTTGACGTATACTTTACTAGTTTTAAAACAGAAAACAAGCTATAACTATTTATACTTAACAAACTCCACACAGTAGATGTATTGGACATAAACTCGTGTAAAACCTATTCGTGGCTCCATGCTTGTGGGATGACGGAACGTACAATCCTGTTCACCTTGATAGCTTATTTTGTAGAAACCAAAATTTTGGCTCATATACTTTTTACAAAAGAAAGTTCGTTCACACGGACATCTGACCTATTGTGAAGTGCTACAATTGCATGCAAATTTTCAGTTGTAAAAAGTAAAAAGTAAAAACTATGCAAACATGACAATCTTATTTATAATAATACATATATTTTTGTATTCAAGTTAGCATTTATTTATAGGAAATCTACATATACAACAAAATTGTCTCGTTTCTATACGACAAATAATATCATTCTTACTTGATGTTTTTACATATCCTCTTGTTGACAGGATTCTGAAATGTGACGGTTCAGATAAAGAGAGATAATGAGTGAAAAACATGTGTAATATTTTTATATGGGTAGAAACATGAGTAAGAATAAAATGTAAGAGAAGCCATGCTCTTTCTATACTTACCCCACCACCACACCACAAATTTACAAACTATTGAAAATAATGACAAAGCAAATATGCTTATATAGAGATGCCCAAACAAATGAAAACCATCCGCCATTTGATTCCCTTTTGTCTTGCATAAGTAGCCTCGTGTTCTTCACCACCATAATCATCGTTTCAAAATGAACACTTCAATTCTTAATTTAATCAAAGATTTATGTAAGACCGTTGTTCTCCCCTCTCTATAGGTGTGTTTGGATAAGGGCTTGTAGGGGCTTATTGGGGCTTGGGCTTTTAAAATAAGCCGGCTTATAAAATAAGCCTCGT